>OMLM01010581.1:36698-62191 GCA_900302695.1 Helostoma temminkii
CTTTAATCATGAATTAATAATAATAATTACATTTATTAATTAATATTTTGGCTTACACTGGCTCTTACAATGATATTGGCTCACACGTATTAAGCCTGTAGAAGAAAATAAAATAAAAATAGAAAAATAATAAAACACCAAAGGGAAGTTATCATTAATTTTTTCTCAATTAAGTTTTTCAGCTGTGAATTCTGTGGTAAATTTACTCCCTCTTAAACTGAAGGAGTCTTGCAGTTGCTCATCAAACAGAACAAAACACAAAAATATTAAGTTCGCAACATTAGTTTACTACTGCACTATTACTTATAAATAATTTGACAATAGTTTGCTGTAGAAAATTAGTTAATTTATCAATAATCACAATGGCTGCTTTTAATTTTTTGCACATTGATCCATTTTTTTTATTAGTGTCTACTATTATACAGCAGTTACACAGCTATGATGGTTGAGTACGTCAGCAGGAGTATATATGAATTTTGTTCATGTTGAAATATTGCACATCTGTCTCCTGTCCTTATAGTTAATCTTCACCCTCAGCTGTGAAAATAATAAGTAAAAGCCTGGAGATAAAGCAAGATGGAATTTTCTTCCTGTCCTGCATAAAATCTGAATGCAATGTATGGTGTCCTCATGTGAGGAGAACTGCTAACGTCTGTAACCATAACTAAGCCGTGTTATGGTCAGGCAGTCGCCAGTCTGAGATTGAGAGATTGTGAAGTTAATCCTTAGCTGGATCATGTCAAGCAGGCATCCCTAATCACTGAAGTGTAATAAAACATAAAGTACCCAGGAGTGTAGTTTAACTGAGATCAGGTGTAAGACATTGCTGACTTGATTGCACTTTGTGCTGTCAGCATTACTGGAATTCTCATAAATGCAGTGAAAAACACCCTCTCTTGCTTTATGACTTTAGTACATCTGATCCCATTGCATGTGTTTGGTGTCTTTAAAGTGATATGTTTCCAAAGAAATTGAGAAATAATATCAAACAAACAAACAAACAAACAAAGAACACTAACTAGCACAGACAGTATTCACACCCTTTACTATAGTAATATAGTAAATTAATGTAAGTCACAAATAAATTGTACTTAAATTGTATATATTATATAATTACATTAGTGAAAGTGCTGAGTTGGAGCTAATTATAAAAATTATTAAATGCTTAGCTATTTCATAAGTTGATCATTTGACTTGTTATCTTATGTTACAGTACCATAACTCCTGACTAAAAATATTTAGTGGGGTAAAAAGTACAGTGTTACCTCTCACACACACCTAATGGGCGCTTTATTCGGTACATCTCTTATTTTTAGGTGGCCAGAACATTAGAAACACTTCTTAATAAAATGCACTCCAGTATGACTCCATCACCCACTATGACTTCTATAATAACCTTGCCATGAACCTACAATTCATGACAGAGCTGCTGTATTTGTTTGCATTAGATTGTACAGTAGGTGGTCAGTGGGTGTGTAGCATGTCAGAAATGTATAAGTGGAAATTCAAGTCAAGTCAAGTATAATAGTCAAGTATTGTATTTGAGTGAATTAACTTCCTGCCAGTGAGCACAGTAAACATGTGATTCAAGGGTTTTTTAAATGCAATTTTTGATAAAAGTAGTAAGAGTTCAGAGTTATTTCTTGCTCCATGTGTCAGAAAACCAGCATTTCCCCAGACATGGTATGGTCCTTTCCCACCGGCCTCAAACATATCCGAGACTCAGGTATGTGTCTGAAGCCAGGGGAAGCTCACTCTATGATGCATCACACCATGGCCTCTCTAATGAGGCCTGACTCTTAATGACTCGTAGCCACCAGCAGCAGTCAGGGATGACCAGCAGCGGGGCTCATTTGATTAGCATTGTGTGCTGCATGCTTATACCTGTTACCTTTAGATCTCTCCAAATTTGTTTGCTCCAGAAGTCTTTCAGTAATGATTACAAAACAGATTTAGTGTCCAAAAGAATCCTTATAAAAATTGTATGTGAGCCCTCAGCTTGAATTTAGAAGGGACATAATAAGCTGAATGAGCAAAGACATGTTACACACAGAAGCCCACTGCTGATCAAGGATTCTCTGTGCTTCTCTACACAGGATTGCAATACCAAGCAATGTTTCCATTGACTGATTTCCATTATGTAGATGTAAATTAACACAAGCAAGACAAAACTGAGCATTGTAATAAATTAATACATAGTGCAAACATAAGCCTAAGAAGCAGCTAGGATCTATATAGGGGAGTGAGCTTCTGGCTTATGCCAGTCAGTCACGCCTGTTGAACATCATTCATGGGAGAGTGCAGGAGTTGGTCAGCCAGGGGACGGGGTGATTAATTGCATTGCACTTTAATAAGTCACACACTGAAACCACATGGCTTTAATCACACAGATGTCTCTGCTGACAGGGAGTACAGGGACATAGGTGGCTCAGTGTCATTAGTGTTACTGAAGGTACAGTAGGTGTCTGATATTAACTATGTTCATGTCAAGATTCACAAGTACTTGTCAGCGTTACACCTTGCCTCTTGTACTTCGCAACCATGTGGACATCAATTGCCCGAGAGATGTTGCTGTTGCAGCAGTTTGATGGAAAGATCAGATGCAGCAGCACAGTGATTGAAAGGCTTTTGTTGTCTCAGTAATCAAACGCAGAGAAATTCATTTAGGGTGAATAAGGTCTCTGGAGAACATTTTGTTGGGTGTAAAAGTGACCATTTTTGAAGTGAACTGTTTTTGTGGATGCTGGCAGACAGAGGGTGGAGACATAGACAAGAGCCTCAAGTCAGAAGCGTCCTACTGACTTATCTGTGTTATACAGTGTTCTTTGTTCATGTATGCAGAATGAATCGCTTCACTGATTCAGTTTATCATTATTAAATTAATTACTTAAATCTTACACTAAATGAAAGGGATCTGTTCAGGCACAACAAAATATCAGGTAGTTTCTTGTCCTTGACATTCAGATTGTTAAAAGTCACCTAGCTGTTACTGGCACACACTGTGCTGCACACAAATATCTCAGTGGAGGTAGATTGAGACCAGATGTAACGAAATATGATTTGGCATTAGATCCCTGATGGCACAGTAGTGACAGCCTAGACAGAACATTTCTGTCAGATCACAATTTGTTAGTCTCTTGCTGTTTTGATAATATTAGACAATAAATGTGTGCTGCCTGAATGCTCATGGATTTAATGGATAAAAAAAAAAAAAAAGGAGCCTTCACAGTAATTTCTATTCACTACAAACAAAATAGATACACAGTGAGCCATGTAGGAATCAAATGGAGGAAAAAAGCTAATCTGGGTCCAAAATTCAGTTAAGCAATAGGAAACTACAAATACTAACATTTGCTGTGGTTCCTTTTGAGTGAAAATGGGCTTCAAATAATACAAAAACTTTTACCCGTCGTGATAAATATACGTAATCCAGTAACCCAGTGTTTGATCATTTCGAGCTTGTTGTTGTTAAAGTAGTAGCACACTATAATATATTATACTTCATAGACTGTTCTGATTATCAAACAGATCTCTAAAGATCTTAACGTTAGAGCCCAATAGGCATAATTAGTCAACAGTGCATCATAACAATTCTTCAGTTGTCTGTGTCTGTTAGTGTCCACCCAACTGGGACCTAGCAAGAGTTTACATGGAAAAGAAACTTGTTGAATTATTTATTTAGGGAATAGCAAAAAGCAGCCATATTATTTTGTTGTGCTTATGTTTACGTCTTCAATTCAGAAGTCATAGCAAATGAAGTTAAGCAGAATCTAAAACCTCAGACCTTCTGGTGGAATCATTAGGAGCAATGTAGGGAGTGAGATGGTAAACGTCAGTGTTTGTGCTGACATGATCGTTGCAATAGCCTTTGTGAAGGCTTTGTTAATTAGTACAAATAATGTGATCTTGTTACACTGTGGACAAGCCACTTACAGTGTTTGAAGTGTGAACAGACTTCATTGTTTCAACCTCTCCCGAGTTAATGTAGGCTTTTATTCTTGTGGTTAACTTAAGTGTGTCTGTGGGTACCAGGTAGGAGGGACACTGGAAAATGGAATGAAAACTGTGTGGTTGCATGCGGAGGCTGTGCAAAGTAAATTGGCCTTTCAAAAGCAGCTTTTGTGAACTATACCCCTGTTGAGATTCTTGATCCCATAAGAAATGTACAAGTTTGTGTGTACGCATGCGTGAGAGCAAGCAAGGAAGCATGTGTCCTCTCTGTGTCATCATAAGCTCATTATTTCTCTTCTCTCCCACAGATCTGCGACCTGTCATCACCTCTCCCAGCGAGTGTGTCTGAGCTCTTCTGTCACTTTGTGCTTCCAGAACCCCCTGAGCATCCACAAAAAACACCCAGGGATCACAGGCTGTAAGATTAGGTGAGCTTAAGGCCACGCGCCTCTGGCTATTAGATCTGTCAGTGTCTCTTTCTTCAAGGGCTCTATAGTACTTACTTTGCTTGCAGCCATCACTCTAACAACTACTAAAAGCCACTGATTCACTTAATCTTGCCACATATTCAAGATAATCCTAATTTTATCACCTCTCGGCCTCCTGCCGCAGGTTTGTGACTGAGAACTAGTGAGGTTTGAAAAATATGATGTGACAACTTATGAGGTTTTCCACTTGTCCAGAGCCATTCAGAGAAATTGCTGAGGGCAGTGGTCTAATCACAGGAGCAATAAAAGCTTTCTAGTCAATCAAGCAGGGTCCCTGCAGTATTTAATAGGACTGCTTCAGAGAGGGGTCTTTATATGAAAGCAGCTCTACCCTGTTACATGTGTATCTTGATTAATCGTCCTGTTAAGGAAATGAACATAACTTTAACCTCTGTCCATTCAGAAGCACTGCTACTTAAAGAAATTGGAAGTCTAATTGATTTTCTCTCACATGTGAGTGAGCTACATACGGCTATTGATGGAGAAGATTAGCTGAACATGTGAATCGCTGTGTTATTGGATAAAGTCACTCAGAAATATCGAACACATCCCCTGTAACACACTGAAGCACATGCAAACACGCCTAATATATACCTGCACACACATCATGTTTGTATATGATCAGTTACATATAGACACTTAGACGTGTAGAGTGCATTTATCCTCATGTGTTTGTTGATTATAATACAACACTGAGTTTTCTATTCTCAAAAAGCCATGTCATGTCCAGTGTCCCTATATGCTGCATAAATAAGATTCAGTTCTGCTGCTTCTGACTCAGGAATTTACCTACAGTATGAGATATATTGTGTTTCAGTCATACATGTTTCTCATGTTTATCCTTTATGCTCTGTAGAGATTTACTAAGGTAAGACCTGTGCCTGTGGAGAATTTATCATTGTCATGTCCGATGTTGATCATGTGCACTCTTGCTCTGTCTGTATGTCTAATGAAATAACCTGCCGGTCTAAACAAATCAGCATCTCTGTCACTGAAACATGAAGGTTTTATCTCTGCAGCCACTTACCGAGCAGAGCCCATGTGGTTTTTGAAGGTCCTACTAAAGGAGACAAACAAAGGAGCAAAGGTTAAATGAGCACAGGCATGTGTTTTGATAATCCTAGATTAAAAAGTACTTTAAGGTAGTATATTCTCATTAAAAAAAAACGTATTTGCTTTGTTGGTGAGAATTGGTGAGGCGTTCGTACTTTAGCAGTTAATTTGAAGCTATAGCCAGCAGCCAGTAAACTTAGCATAAAAACTGGTAGTTGAATAGGAGCAGACAGCTAACCGGACTTTTCCCAAAGGTAGCCAATTGCATGTAGCAGCTCATTTAACTATGTGTCCAGACGTACAGTGAATAAAATTTTAACCTTGTGTCATTTGTGTCTCCGGATGTTGCAAAAAAGCCGGCCACTGACCCCATCTCTGAACTCATGAACTCCAAATCCTTCTCTCATTTTCCTTCACCTTGTGTGGTCACGGCTTTGCCTCAGCTTGCAGCTCTCCAATATGTGTGCAGTTAATAATTGGCCTTTAGAGATGCTGATAGGTGGATTTTGTTACCCTTGGGTACAGCTCTTCTAGCTTTTTCCCTACATTTCCACTCTCAGGCTAAGATAAGCTAAGTGAACTGAACAGATAGATATAAGATATCAAATAAGAGTATTTCTCTTTACTTATATTTCTTAACATGTTAAACTACTACTAATGACAAATAATATAAGTAACAATAACAATAATAATAATAATAACTGTGGATGATGCTTAAATGTATCTTTACTACCTGTCCTCATTCACCCCTCACAGTTAAGGATGGGGTTTTCTGATGCCCTGCTGACCTTGTTGTTTGTCCTGGGCTCCACCACTGGTGCATGGAGTCTGAATCCAGATGACCCCAATGTGTGCAGCCACTGGGAGAGGTAAGTGTTTATTTTCTTATGTTTCCCACAGGGCATTGAATTTTAGAATTGAAACAGAACTTGCTGTACAGTAGTTCGACAACACCAGCTCCTAGAACCGATGCTGTCGATTCTGGAGCTATTTCAGTGTACCTGCTTCAAGCGCAATTCACCAAAGATTCAGATCTATTCTCCAGTCCATACAGCAGTATTGATCTCACACAGCTCTGTCGCCAAGTTCTGAGAGATGGGAGGAGTTGCAGCTTCAAATGAAATACGCAGGCAAATCGATCAGCGTACTCTCATCCCAATCAATCACGACAGCAATAGATCCTGAATAATTATTAGTTGTGCTGGGCAATGTCACTTATGAGAAATAAGAAGGAATAATTTCTGTCCTCAATGCAAAGGGGAGGAAAGAAAGCAGTGAAGATATATGATCTGGATTATTGCCTGACCAAGGTGAGGGTACTTAGGGATCGTGGTTCCTCCTTGTTGGCATCGAAATGAATTCCCTAAATGGCCTGTGTTCATGGCTTTGAGGTCCTCGGATATCCTCAGACTGCCTCTGGTTCCATATATCACTAGCATGAATCACCTAAAAGCTCCTTTCAAGTCCTTTCTTTGCATATCAAAGTTATGGTATTACTTTTAGTTGGACTCCATTGACAAGGCCTGTGTTCTGTTATTGTCCTTTTTTCTCCAAATATCTCCAAGGAGCATGAAAATCTATACCCTTCACTGCATTCCCTATGATTGTGACAGTGTATTTCACTGGTATTCTCAAGGCTGTATTTAAGTCCATGTAACATTGTTAAAAAAACACCAAGTACAATGCTTGTCTTCAAAATCTAATGTGTCACTGCAGTGCACTATACAGGCACAATAACTAATATTTTACACATTTTTTAAGAAATGGAGTGTAAATTGGATCAGATATGCTGGGTCTCAGCTTTTTTAGTCCACTTCATGTTTCTGGGGTACATCCTTGTTTTGTTTTAGTGTTTTCTAGTTTGCCTTCCAGCCCACAACTCTGCCACATAACAATACTTGTAAAAAATAATAAGTTTCAAATGAATGGCGAAGGACCCCACTGCAGACACATGCCAGACAGACTGCGGCGCAAACTAAGATTAACTGCTATTATTGTTATCATATCTTCATCTAATCAGACACAACAGATTACACACATCTTTTAGAGATATGATTAGGCATATGTATAAAATCAGACTCATTGGTCTCTCACAATATGGTTACCTGGACAGCATGACTCAGATATTTGCATTTTTACATGCAGCTCATTTGGGCAGTGTCTGTTTACGTTCAGGGCTCCAGTGCATGTGTGAAAGCAGCTTATGTCGCTTCAATGCTGTTGTACAGAGGAACTGTCAGTTTTCAGCTGAGAGGCAACAGCTAGGAGACGGCCACAGAGGTTTACATCATGAGTGATGTAGTTGCAGAAACAGGAGGGACAAGGAGTGAAGATGTGGCTGTAGTCTATCTGAAATTTGTTATTGGCCTTTCAAGTAAAAACACACACAATGACTGTATTGTTATATGTAATATTTTTTAAACAGTTGTATCAATGCATAAGCAGCATTATATTGCTCTGCCTGGTTAAGGTATAGTTGATTGGAACTTTGTTATGCCTCCTCATTCCTCATTGCTGTTTAGTCCAGTGGTTCCAAACCTAGGCATCATGAGATGAAAAATGAAAAAAATAAGTTCACTGTCACAGTGACACAAAATTCAGCCTTTTTTGGACTTTAGTTTTTGGGAAATGTTGGAAAACGTGACCACTTTAAATGAAATCACCTGTTTTGGTGGAACTGCTGACAACACCAAAGCAACAATACTGTTTTTAAGTAGTAACAAGCAAAAAGGCTGGAAATCACTGGTTTAATGTTTAAGCATTTTTACTGTATTTTGTTATACTTTTTAAAACACATTAGTAACACTAGAATATACTATTTCGTTCAGAAATGTGTAAAGTGTAAAGTAAAGAAAATGAACTCAAAAGTACAGTTCAGTACTTCCCTCCACTACTGGTGTCATTACATTTCTGTCTTTTAGCTATGCTGTGACTGTGCAGGAATCCTATGCCCACCCATTTGACCAGATCTACTACACCAGGTGCACAGACATCCTCAACTGGTTTAAATGCACAAGGCACAGGTAAGATAAAAGGCGTCTCCTTATGTCCCCGTATTTGTTTCATTAGTGGGTTGACCTTCACTGTCCCTCAAAATCAGAGCCAAGTTTCAGTAGATGTCCTTGTTAATGTGACTGTCAGTGAAATAGTGAAAGACCAGGATCTGACTGTAATCACCTTACAGTAAATGTTTTAATTACTCCATTAAAGTTTATAGTGGGTATCCAACTAAGTAAGTATAGAGTCACCTCCCATACAGAGTCACCTCCCAAATACTGCCGTATATGTAGCAGGTGTTTTACACTTATTTTGGTGCTTGACTTTATAAACTTGTCAGTAACAACAAAATATAATGGCACAAATTGTGGGTTTTCCTGCCCTTCAGAAAAAGTCGCTCTTTACGTCATGTAGAGTTCTCTGTGTGTCTGTATTTCCAGGATCAGCTATAAGACGGCTTACCGGCGGGGAGTGAGGACAATGTATAGGCGCCGCTCACAGTGTTGCCCTGGTTACTTTGAGAGTGGAGACTTGTGTGTTCGTGAGTATCCTTTTTTTCTTTTTTTAACCCTTTTGTCCTTGCTGATGGCCTTTCAGGTAATGTCTGCTAGACATTTAGAGAAAACAAGTAAATATTAGGATTGATCTTGACTGTGGGCGGCTCCCTGCCAGCCACCCCCTACTTCCACCACTACCTACAATACACTTTTAGAAGAATCAACTCTGTTTAAGATGACTGAACATGATTTAAAGCGAAAATAAATAATTTTATATCATAGCTAGCTCTTTGCTTCACTCTTCCAGCAAGAGTCACTTAATTGAAGTTGTATAACAATGAGCAAAATTAACGAGCCAAGAGGGTGCGGGTTACAGAATGAGTAGGAATACCACCTATCATAAAACCACACTGGAATTCAGTAAGTTGCAGTAAAAAGAGCAGAAGCTGTGCAGAAGTGGACTGTTGCAATATGCTGATAACAATCCTTCACTGTCATTTTTATTGCTTCATTAATGGCCATTGATTTCTATTTTTACTTTCACACATCAAACTGAATAATATTGTGCGTTGGCCAAATAAAGACAGAACTTATGGCTTCTGAGAGTTATGTATTTGATATTACTGCCTTATCTAATGTTTTATTCCCTTTAAATAAGATTGGAATCACACTTTAATGTTTTCCTAGAGCTTTCATAACATGAAGCAGATACAGATACAGTGACAGCAGCTATACGAGTTTGCTCTTTGACCACAGATGAGCTTGTCTTTGTCCAGGCTTCACTAGCCCGAGGGCAGCAGAACACTGGGAAGCCAGCCAGCAAAGAATGAGAGCTGGTGTCATTATCTAAAGGGTCTAGAGGAGGGAGACACAGATCTGATCATTTATGTATTCATTAACAGTCAAGTTATATTTATTCATTAATAGTCCTTTCAGGATGTTAACCAGGTGAATCTACAAACTGTGTTCAATACATAGCCTCCCGTTGTGTGAACAATAGGTTTTCTTTTGACACTATGTCAGGCTGAGAGTGAAAATAACCGCCCTTCCCTTTTAGCCCTCCTCAGGTGAAGTGTGGAGTGGGTTGATAGGGGCCAAGAGGGCAGTTTTTGCTTTCTGCTGCCTTTGCAAATTGTTCCACCCCTTTTAATCCTTGCACTCTCAATACCAGGATTAAGAGATTTGTACTCCCCAAGCTGTTTTGCATGCAGTGACAAAAGGGGGCATTATAGAGTAAATCGACCCAATATTAACTCAAGTCGTCTATTTCCGGACATTTTGTTGTTTGCTGAATGCAAAATATCCCCCCTCTTGTGTATTGTTAGTTTACTGTATCCTTCTCCATGGAGTCTATATCATTAAAAGTCAGAAATGTTTGAAGAGTGTTTGCCTTTTAATCCTCCATGTGTGTTTTTTGTGGTTTATGCTGTGCCGCATTAACAAATTAGCACCAAAGAGAAGCAGCTAAATAAATCTGTAGATGTGAAAACCTTGAATGAGCCAAAATTATCACACAGACACACAGAAGGAAAATACTACACTAAATCAGCAACATTATCTTTAGGGATGTTTTTCCTTTGTTTGTTACTTTATTTCATTTCATCGCTGGACGTGATTGTCTAATTTTGACTGAACTTTGATCTGTTTCTCTTTAATTGGTGCTTGAAGTCTCTGACTAGAGGTCTTCATTAATTCTGTGACCTTTGATCTGTCTTAAGTCATTACCTTAATCTGTAACTTGACTGTGTAGAGGATGTGAGGAACTCATTTCCCTCCTAATAAGCATGATTATTACAGTTGTGCACGAGGAAGTTACAAGAGCTTGCTAATGACAACAGCTTGTAATATCTTCAGAGGCTGACAGGCTCTGCAGGGCTATGAGTCGCTCTTTCTGCAGAGCATTTAGGCCAGATGACTGCTGCATGACTCTTGCCTGTCCAGTGCTAGAATATAATTCTAAAAATGACTTTGGCGGCAGAATTAGTTGGGTTTTGATAAAGTTTCATGCAGCAATATGTGAGCACTTTTCACATTTGGGTTTTGATGATCAGGAAGATGATGAGATTTTTTTTTTCCAGAAAGGGATTCTGTGCCTTTGATTTCTTTTTCATTTTGGCTTTGTTGCATTTTTTTTAATGCTTCAAAGACACAGTTTTAAAATAAATCATTTCTGTGCTAGATAGAGGCATGTGGAAACTTTGGAGGGAGTTGTTTGATATGTTCTGTAGGCATCGCTCTTAGATTGATTTAACCAGCAGCTACAATGATCCACGTTATTCACTTCTTTTTCAAAACTAGTGTACTACAAAACACTACTACTACACTACTACTACAAAAATCACACACAAGAAGTATTGTACTTGCCGGTCTCTTGCCCCAGACTCCAGCACAGATTTCTAAAACATGGAGACTAACATTTTAGGACTACAAAAATCTATTTCATCAGACATTTTAAAAGATTGCAGTTTGACTGGGCAAGAATATTAAATTTATTAACTCTGCATGACAGTCACCAATTAGCTCCATTGTTCCCCGTTCTGATAACACCTCTGCATAATGAGTTAGATTAGCCTTTTATCTAGATGAAAGACTCAATTTTCCAACAGATTCCTTAGACATGAGTTAAGCAGAGTGATTCATGAATTTCAATTAAAATGAAAGACCTACCTCCTACTTTATTATGCCATCCCTTCGGTACACTGGTTCAGATCTCAGGAGAAGGGTGCGCTTTATCCTTTATCCCATATTCAAAACTTCATTTCCATATTTCTTTTTTTTTTTTTTCTAAGGGATGTGGCACATTTGCATTTCCCTGTTCTCACTGATCAGAATTTGCTGATTGAAACTAAATGAAATCAACTCATCACGGTGACATTGAATTTGTCTGCTCTTCTCTTTGAATACTTTGCATACTATGGACTCATTACTTACAGGTAGTCGATCTCACACCTTCGTCAGCACAAATGAAGGCGCTCTTCCCTCTTTTCTTTTTGCTAGCTGACTGTAATTAGACAGTTTTCTGCCAGAGTAACGATGCTCAGAAATCCCTGAATTATCTTTCAATCTCTAGCTTACTAGTTTTGCCTTGGGAGCATTTCTGCGATTAGCACCGGCTCGTGGGTGTTTGGGATTCACTCGTCTTTCTCATCTCCCGCTGCATCTCTCCTCCTGGTGGTGGATCCTAATTGAAGCCTGATTGAGTGATAATCTATAATAGGACTGTTCGAGTCTGCAGCCAGCTCCTGCTGACCTTCTCGGCCTGCAGGATAAGCCCCATGGTGTTGCACACAGAGCTGGAATATTGCCCCAGGGCTTGTGTTGTTAAAAAAAAAAAAAAAAAACATAAAACAAGAAAACAAGAAAACAAGCAAAAGAAGTAGCTTGGATGAAGTGTTGGATGGAGTCTAATCAGCTAAAGGAATGGACAGTCTTTTCCCCTGCCCTTGGCTTGTGTATCATCCCGCCATGTGGACTGCTGATTCACATCAGGCAGGGTTCCTCTCTCCTTGTATTGGTCTGACTGTTTCCTTCCTCAGATAAGACCCCGTCTGTCTTAACTATGCTGGCCAGATGACCTTGGCTACCACAGATTTATTCATGCTAGGCACCTATTTTTGTGGGGGGTTTTTTCACTTAAAAAACTGGCACTCTGGCAAAAACTCCATGTAGGTCACTTATTATCCAGCTTAACCAAACTTCCAAGTCTTGTGAGCACTCTCCTTGGAATACTAATGTCGACCCAATCAATTGGATGCCGTGTTGCTCAATATGAATGATCAAGAAAACTGCAAACTTAGTAAACACTGCAGTGGCTGGACCTGCTACATTGAAGCATCACCATATGACAAAGCACTGTCTGATCAAATTAAAAGGGATTTACAGCATGTTCCTTCATGGCTCAGCTTACAAATAGCAACTCATTGTGGAAAGCATAGCTCTGTGATAAACCGAGCTGTTGTCCAAGGACTCAATCTCACAAGAAATCATTTAGCTAAGTGTCAAGCTATGGAGATAGTAGTTGAAAATGAGTGCCATGTCTAAAATTATGTCCCTTGGTGGCGTTAGAGAAATAGCCAGTGTTTATTTTATAGGCCATTTTCTTCTGGGTGTTATATTGGTGTTTTCATTATGCTGTTTATTGGTGGTTTAATGGTGTTTTACATTCTGATTATTGAAGGTGTGTGTGTGTGTGTGTGTGTTAACTCAATTATAAATTATACTGATGAGGGAACATCTCTGTGTGTCTCAGCTCTGTGCACGGAGGAGTGTGTCCACGGCCGCTGTATTTCTCCAGATACATGCCAGTGTGAGCCTGGATGGGGTGGACTGGACTGCTCCAGTGGTGAGTGCACTTTACTTTTAAACCTATAATTATTTACTTAAACTTATTTATCCTAAATGGCTTTCATAGGAAGTTAGTCCATAAACTTTGCTGTTTGTGTTTTGCCTCAATGTACGGCTATCTCAAAGCTGCTCAGCTTTGTGTCCTCTCTTCTTAGCAAACACAGCCAATGGAACAGGTAAGTCACAATGAATTCATTCTCATTTGCTGGAAGTGGAAGTGATTTGCTTGATGAATTTAGCAGATGGATGGATGGATGCATCCCTTGTGTCTACTGAGCTCTCTGTTACTGGTCCTAATCATGATTAGACTGGTGCCTATGTCTTGTTTAGTAGAATGATGAATCATTGCAAGGTTGAAACAAACCATTGTAGTGGCCTTTTTGTTTACTGGGACTACCTCCGCTCCCAGAGCTAGAGGTGAGTTAGGCATATCCACCTGTCAGTCGGGCCAGACACAAGGAAAGAATCAATTTATTCCTTTGTGATCGGTCTACAGAGAAATAACAGATGTGCATAGAGGAGGCTCCCCATCTTCTGTGTCAATATTTCTGACCCTAAATTTTCTGGCTTTCTGCTCCCAGTAGCATTTAACTGTTGTTGAATATTGCAAATTTAGGAATGAGTAATGGTAGCTAGAATCATATCAGTAGTGTTATCGAATAGATCTATGAGTTTTCATTAGCAAGAGAGCCATTCCCTGATTAGCAACTGTGTGTAAATCAGCTGCTCTTGCTGTGGTGCTTGTTCAGTGGAGGTGGATTCATGGGCATAAATGACAAGCCTGAGCTGTTTGCTGTTGCTCACTCTTATAGACTGGTTAGGGTCCAACAGGGAGGCTGTGAGGTTCAGGGCCTCCAGGGACTCTTGTCCTACTCTTGGTTGGTTAGGAGTGCAGTCTTGTGTGCCTTTCAGCTTGCAGGTGCTGGGCTAATCCACCTTATTAAAACAGACTTGATGATTGAGACAGAGGCATTATTCATAACTTTAGATTTCCATACCAGGCATGATTCCAGGCTTTTTCATTTACGAGCTTTCATCTGTAGAAATGAGGAATGCGTGCCAAGTCTTAAATTAAATCTGCCCTCTTTTTCCTTCGTGTAAATGGTTCAGCATGATTTTTTGTCTTTCTCTCTAAATTTTACTTTCACCTATCACAGATAGATGAGCTTTATTTACCTTCATGTAAGTGGATGCAGCCATCATCATGGTTCACATGGGCTGAATAGCACATAGAAACACCTATTCAGATCCAAAACAATTAATGTTATTGTTTGCTGTTTATTTTGAGACTATTGTGTTGGAGTTGAGGTATTTGTGCTTGCATAAAAGCCTGTTCCCTGGTAGGATAGCTGGGGAGAGGGCATAATGGGCTGGTCACATGACGAAGGATGTGTGAATGTGATAAAAAAGTGTGTCGCCTAGCCTTGGAGATGAAGAGCTGCCGTGGGATGCTGAGCGGCCAAAAGCTGAAGTGACAGCTTTTTAGCCACCGATCTGGAGCTAGATCAAAGGCTTGGGCCTTGTTTCTGGAGCAGCACCCACCAGGAAGGAGTTTTGTATATGGGTCAGGTGGTGAAAATAAAGACTTGGACTGTTTGTGGCCAAAGAGAGAAGGCGATAAGGTGGGAGAGATTCACTCACAAGTTGTGAAGCCTTTTAAAAGATATCGCCTGTTTTCCACCTGATTACTGTAACAAAACATTTCATCCTTTTCCACGCCTAGGGGGCATCAGCACTGCTGAGACCAGACCTGCCCTGTGACCTGTCTGGAGTCCTGGGGTGTTTTAGACTTATTTCAAGGACACACGGATATATGTGGTCCACAGATAAAAAGGCAAAGCAAGATGCTCGGATTTGGAGCATTCTGAGTTGAGGTGTTTTTTTTCCCAAAAGAGTAATAAATGATTAAATGTTGCTGCTGGTTCGGTGTGTCTGCACTAGTGCCTGTGTGTTGTGTTTGTGGAACATGGTCTGAAACATGTTTCTCCAATCACACCATGCCATTATCATTATTTTGTTTAAATTTAACAGCTGCAGGCATTAGAGGAGTGTGGTGACATGTACCTGTTAATGTTTGTTTGTTTTGTTTTTTTATTTCCCTTTCTCTCTGTTGTGATTGTGTTTACTGTCACTTTTCCCTCCTGTATTTTTATACTGAAATGTACTGAGTTTGTCTTCTCTGTGCCGCAGTGTATACTTCGTTTTGTCAGAGGTTCTGGTCTTAAAAAAACAATATTATTCTCAATAAAATTTTCACTGTGTAAAAAATATATATAACAACATATTAAGCTCAATAAAACAAGGAGAGCAGTTCTGCTTATGGAACTGAACAATATATTTTTTGTCATTTTATTGAAATATAGTACTGTGTTTTGCCAAAGTAGTAATATCATATACAAATATTGTATATGTTGCTGTAAAGAACAGGGCATTGTGAGATGTAATGGGAAATCTTTGTTGAATATTATGAGTCTATTGAATTTAATGAGTTTCTTGGGTTTAAAAGTAGACTCTACTTTTCTAAGGTTGCAGAGAAATCACCTAGTCCCTCCCTCCATCACTACCTTCAGCACTTTTAAGTCCATCACTCAGGGTCAGTATATGTTCCAGTAATAACAGCTTTTCAAATAAAAAGCACGATAAAGATAGATGTTGTATGTGCACAGTATATTTAGCAATGACTGCTGTCACTTGAAAAATATTAGGTGCAATGAAGCATATGAATGATTTCATGTGCTTTAGTCAGATAATGATATGTTTCTAGTGCTCATGTATAAGAAATGTGCATAAATATGGAGATTTAGTATGTTTTTATTCTGCTTTTTTATAGCTATTCGTTATCCTGGCAGAAATGTTGCTCATTTGTGGAGAGATTGTAGGAATCAACGCCACTATGTGAAAATCTGAAAGTTTAAGAAGTTTATCTTTTTTAACAACAAAGCATCTTTCGTGTTCTAAGAAGAAATCTATCACACTTAATAGCCAAATTTAATGTGGCTGGTCAGTTGTGGTCCATGAGGTAACATATTCCTCCCAAATGTATTCATATGGCAAGGCAGTCTTTGCTGCAGTGCTATGGTTAATTGATGAATGTGGCCTATGAATGCTTGTGTATGGTACACTGCCCCAGACAGTGGGATACATGCTACTTATTTTATGTTAATTGTCAACTAACACATAAAGATTATTCTTTATTAAGGTTTTAAATAAGTGTCTGGTTTTATTAGATTTTAAACTTATTTTGTTGAAGAATTTGAGACTGTGATCGCAGTAGTCTGCATCAAGTAGAGATGGGAGACATCTCCTTTAGCTTTATTAGCTTATTTCATTGAAAATGACAGTGCCACAGCAAGCCAGATGCTACATGAAAGACCAAAGACCAAAACTGTGCAGTCAGACTTCATATTGGCGTAAAAAACACCCATGTGAGGACCCCCTCTGGCACCCGTCAACAGTTTTTACAGATTAGTCTCAGAAGTCCATCTGAGCCAGATGGTTCTTTTCCAATCCCACAGCAGCAGGACAGTGACATGCATCGCTGTCAAAGAACAGGAGACTGTGAATGTGTGAATGGCACAAAGATCCATGAACAGATTTATTCTCACTTGACGCATCACTGTAAATGACTCTATGCTTTTCTCTCAAAACTTCTCTCTCCTTTAATTTTATAGAAGGACATATCAGTGTGTGTGTGTTTGTGTGTGTGTTTCAATGTCTACATCAATATGAAAACAACAAGTCACTTTTCTTGATGGCCTCATATCAACAACAAACAGATTAGATGCATGACATGTGATCTCCATGCATGAACCTATAAAAAGAAGTCTAAATCAATTGAATTCCTCATTATACAACCATGTAAAGAGAGACATTTTTGGAGAACTATAAATATTCTAACTGTATCATTGTGAAGGGGGTTCCTTGCTGCTTGTAACAGTCGATGCCAACTGCCTCATTCATTTTAATAGATCAAAGTACGCAGGCAGTGGTATTTCTCAAGGGGACAGAAAATGGACCAATCTATACTGCCTTGTGGAACACAGTTACTACTCCCCCCCCTCCCTCTTTCTGTGTGTGTGTGTGTGTAGGTGAGTGTGTTTATTCATGAAGCCATGATGCATTTACAGAGCTTTGTTTATGTATAGTACAGTACTCAACTCCTAGGGAGCATAGTACGCAGTTTATGTACTGCTAAGCATGTGACAGTGTTATATATTTCCATCACCTTTTTTCTGACTATACTATAGGTGTAGTGAAGCCAGCTCCTCCAGCTATCAGATGCTTATTTGTGTAGATTTTATCAGGCATCCAGGCCAAAAACAGTCCTGCATTATAACAAAGTACTGTGTTGCATTGGTGAAGGCATAAGAGTCCGCAACTGAAAGTAACTAGAGCTGACAAATTACAAAAGAAATGGAAAAATAAATTAGTTAAAATAAATAAATACATTAAATTAATTAATTCAAATAAAAGTAACACAAAATGGAAAGACAGTAATACAGTAAAGTACAAGTACGTAAAATGTGTTTTTCTTAACCTGTAGCTGTTGTGAACACACTCTCAAATAAATATAAGTTGCTATCAAATATTTACAATCAGTATGAATATTATTTGATAGTAAAAGGCTTTTTCCAATAAAAACAGTGCACCTCAAACATTGTGCTAATAGACTAAATGTGCAAAAAAAAACTTCATAAATACTACTGCAGCAACTCTGAAACACACATAGTTCTTCTCCTATTCATATGTATAAATACACATACAGCCATTTATAGAGTTAGGATATAAAGCTACCCTGTGGAGCTTTTAACCTCTAGTTGTGCTATTGAACAATGTTTTATAAGAGGTCCCAGTTTGGTCTGAATCATTCCAGCTCATAGACATCGCAATTCATGCTGTTCCGCTGATTGACAGCTGGTGGTAGTAAGGCTCCAACAAAATAAGTATGCTGTGTGCTAACAATGAGACTGCAAGTTAGTAAATAAGGATATTAATATTATAATGAATTACCTTTTTAAATGTTATATACTGTATATAGTTTTATAGCAACATAATTTTTGTCAGTTTGTACAAACTACAAATACTGTATGTGAAACTAAAATTCTAATTTAACAAAACTCGTTATCCTAAAGGTGACTTGGTGTTAATTGCTAATTTGCTAACCATAAAGAATAAATACATTCACTGTGCTTGTTAAATGTCAAGGATACTTGTGAGAAACCCTACCTAACTATGTATTGTTTAGAATAGAATTTTTTATAGGGTTTAGTTAGCAGAGTTGATTTAATGCCATTGCAGATGTTTCCTATCAACCAGTCCACCAAAAACCATCTTTACTAGTTTAGAAGTAATGCAACTTGAATTAGTCAATCATTAGTTTAAAACTCTGAAGGACTTACGCACAAATTAAAAATAAATGTATGAATAGTTGATGTATCCAGTCTAAGGGAGAAGTTGGTTATGTGCACTTTACAAACAGACTCTGGTGATGGCTGTCAAACAGAACAGATTAAATCATGAGGATGTCACTGTTGAGGCTCTGACAGAGATGTTTCAGGATATGGCTTGGAGAGCATGCCTCTCAGATCTTTCCCTGCATGTTTTGTAGTGACTCGTGTGACTTATGTCTGGTGTAAATCACTGTGCAGGGACCTCAACTGACTGATAGTGAGTCCATCAAATGAATTGTAGCACACACGGCTGACAGCCTTCTTTACTGCCAACAACACAGAGACACACACACTCTACTACTGGAATCTCTACTACTGTGAGAACACTCTCTAACATTAGGTATTCCCTACTTAACCACTTACACCAACTCTAACCATCACAGCTGAATACCTGAGCCCAACACCTAACACACCTAACCCTAAAACTAATTCTAACCCTAAAACCATCCCTCTGAAGTTTCCACCAGCCAAAAGATCCTTTTATGTGTGCACATAGTCCACACAATGATGGTTTGAGTCAAAGTTTGTCCACAGAAAACATGTTCACACACAACTGCTGGTCATGATTTAGTTAATGTGAAAAAATTCCCAAATAAAAATGACCAATACAATGTTTTGAAGAGGCTTTGCATTAGCATCACGCATCAAGTTTGACACACCCATGCGCACACATTTGTCTCTCTATAGCTGGAAGAGGAGTCATTAATTTCAATTTTTCCTAACTGTGAGGTCCAGCTGAAATGTCCTAAATGTCCTCACAGCAATAGTTTTGATCTAAAATGTGTCCACACACACACACACACACATCTCTATAATATGTTCTGTACATAGGTCTCAATGTATGCAGTATGCAGACTTTGCCCTGCTCTGAAGATTTTTTTTGTACCATGCCATTAAGCAGGATTTATTGTTCCCAAAGAGCTCACTGCTCCATTACCTTTGGGAGAACACTTGAAATGTGTGTGTGAATGCTCTTGTGTGTGTGTCTGAATTTGAGTGTGCTTTCTCTCTATGCATATATCCTGAGCACAAAAAGCTGGTGAATATCATGCCATATCGGGGAGATGGTTAGTATGATACAACATCCAGTCCCGCTGGTCATTATCACTGTGATGCTTGTCATTAGTCAGTAGAGAGAGAGAGTTAAGAGCTCCTGGAACACACTATCCAGCTCTGAGAGTCGGCATAGATGGCTTGATTTAATAGGGACATTAAAACGCCTTATCTCCTGTCCTTAAGAGAAGGTCAGTGTGTCTAAAATAGCTGAAATGCTATGATAACAGTTTAGAGCGATAAGATACCTCCTGAATACTAATGCAGAACAAAGCTGTTTTAAGATCATTTCACAGTCTATAAGTCACACTTGATTTTGTGGTCCATTGCCGTGTTTATGAAGTTTATTTTCGAAGATTCAATTGATTTTTATCGATCATTGAGTTTGATGACCTTTTTAATGCACAGTTCAGTGCGTGGCACACATAATTCACAAAGGTGATTTAAACTCATTGTATTAAAACAATGCTGTTTTGTCTTGTGAAGACTCTTGTGAAGAAGTAAAACATTTTTTAAAGCAAAGTGGTGCATTATTTTGAATTGTTTTTGTGACAATAAAGGGGTAAATGTGTTCCGTATGTCCTGTATATAATAAAAAGATTCGATTAGAAAAAAGAAAAATCATACTTTATCGAGCAGAAATATTTTGTCCTTTTTTCTTTTTTTTTTTAACCCTCAAAACAAACCAATGCCTTACACATCAGATAAAACAAGTGACCCCTAGTCACACTGTAAACCACCGATTTAGACTGTGTACATCTTTTCTTTGTTAAATATTTGTTACTGATACCACCTCTCAGGACCTCAGATTCATGATCATTCTGGTCAGAATAATATCTTGAGATGTAACTATCTTCTTAGGGATCATCACAGTCCTTTGGGTGCTGTGTTGCAGTGTCCTTGGTTTTCTTTGGGAGTGGGAGCATATTAGCAGTCTTTTTTAGATCCTCTGGTGCACCTGCAATCTCCTGATGTTTAACCCTGGACTTCATTGGAGTGTTGCAGTGATTACAGGCCGTCCTGAGGGACATCGATTGTCCTGCTCCTCCTAGGCAAGGCCCACACAATGCTGACGAATGAACTTGTGGCCCTGCCAAGTCCAATTAACTGTCAGTGCCGCATCGACGAGCTCCTCCGTTTGTTGAGAGTGAAGAAAAACAAACTTTTAATCAAATTTGCCTCCAGGCCCCAGGGTATTTGGGGTTGTATTTTGCATTCCACTGTGTACTGCCTTGTCTGCAGTCATGCCACCCTCTCAGAAGGTTATATTGTATGTTGTTTGTCTGAGATAGCACAATACCCTGCACCTTACTTTAATGGCAGCCCTATCTTTTCACTGTCTGTGACTGATGAATCAGCCTGCACTAGCATCTTAATATTACACAGCCACAATGCAGCATGAAAAAAGACTAGAAAGCTAGGTCAACTCATACAAAATTCATTCATCCATTGTTTTACATAAAACAGAGCTTTGGTCTGTGAAATAGAATCATAGTATTGTGTATCTTTGGTATTGGAGTTTGTCAACAGAACACGCTTTCTCTCCGATGCAGTGGTTAGTGTCTTGAATGTTTTACACTTACATACTTACTTACCATACACTGTGGCACCTTTGATTTGTTGATCAATAAAAACTCAGTTTATGATCTTGCAAAATAGTATGGGTTTTTTTTTCAAAGCATTCACATCTCCACAAATAGCCTTGGCTAATGCTACCAAGGTCAAGATAAACAACTTTCCTCTTCTCTGATTAGACTAATGCAGACATTAAAAGCCCAGAAATTCAATTAAATTGGTGGCTTTGGCCACAGAGAAATAAGGAGAAGGACAAAACCGTCACAAGACACTATCACATAGGTAAAGCGTACCACGGGGGACAAACAGATGTGACCTGGCATCTAGACATTGACAAAAGGGCATCTGGATGATAAGGATGAAAGGAAATTTTAGAGGAATTGTTAGTATTTCCAGACACAAGGATGCATTTATGAGGCTCCAATTTGTGTTGTGGGGAAACTGGTCCAAAATTAGCTTTAAAACTGAAATAAACACAAAAACAAGGTCAGTGCCACTGAAGTTGTCTCCTTGCAGAGGCAGCCGACCATGTGTCGTCAGCCAATACAATGTTAAGTCTGAGCAGAAAAAGCAGGCCTATAGGAGCTCATCATGTCCTGTAGCATGCACTTCATTAAGACCTTTCAATTGAGTTTAGATGGATAAAAGACAGAAATTGCTGACTTACTGGTTCAGGCACACGCATCCTCAAAGTGATGAATCCCCCCTGAGAAATTAGATTTGCAAAGAAACTTGACACCATGTGATTCTTTCAGCCTTGCACTTTAAACATTAGCTTGTATTATAATTCTGGGACTCACTTCCAGTCCAGGCGTAGGCATACTGTAGTATGAATGACAAAATCGCCCTCCGCCATAGAACAAAAAGAGGGTTATGGTCCATGGATCAATACCACTGATCCTTGCCTTGACTCTGAAATATGGTTTTGGATGGAAATTGCATTTCTCTATATCTTTTGTTTGTCCCTAAACTAGACAACTCACTTTAATCAAAAGTGACCAGCGATTAAATCTATTGTTGTGCTTACTTTAAATGTTTTAAATGCCGTTCGTTCATTCCTTCATTAGAGCTTGCGTCAACTAAGATTCACAGGCAGATGGCTTGATTCATTTCTACACTGCCTCTTTCATGTGACTACAGTATCTCTCTCTGTCACTCATATAAACTCTTTCACTCTTGTGCAGTCTCTTATGTCTGTGTGTGTGTGTGACTCTCTCTCTCTCTCTCTCTCTCTCTCTCTCTGTCATGTGCACATACGCACACACACACATACACACAGTACTCCATAAGTTGCTGTTGTATACTTTCACTTCACTTTGACTTTGAGAATTGGGGAGAATAATTCATGGGCCTAGTGAGTTTCAGAGACTGGAAGAACAACACTGCTTTCAGAGCCAGCAGTTCATTTGAGATGAACTCCAGGATTTCCTTCTTTTTTGCAAAAGTCTCCAAAGGGCCCACATTATCCTGGAGAGATGGTGGTATAAAAGAAAAACCCTTAATCTACAGTTTTTCTGTGTTAATCAAAGGCTAGAGATGTTTTCCTGTTTCTGTCCTTTCATATTGTAGCAGCTATCTATCCACCCAGTGCCGCCGCTCTTCATTCCTAATTGAGCCTAACACACTGCTGTGGGTTTCAAACTTCTATTTTTTCAGATGTTTCAATATTTCACGGGATACACTGCTTATTTAGAAGGTTATTATACACACTGCTATACAATATTTTGTCAGGGTGTATCTAAATACCATTGAGCAAGCAAGTTTTTTCTCAAAAGCAGAGTTTTGTCAAAGTTAAGATTTGTTGTTTGGTTTGGCTTCTTTCTGAACTATTGAGATTTAAATACACAGATATGAAGATGGAAGCCATCATCCTCTTAGCTTTTCTCATAAAATATGTTTTGTCAGTCTGTTGGCATTACTGGCGGTTAGGCAGGTAGAAAAGATTTATGGCTTCACGACGAGCATTTGCATAATGTGAGATCATTAAAAAGCAATTATCCCTGTGTTTATGTGTGCACATGTGACTCTGTTGTTGGCATTAATTTTGGATGGTGGATAGGTGCACTGATTGAGTTTCTTTAGGCTAAATCATGTTTGTATATACAGTGAGGGATGGAACCATACACTGTGGCATGTTAGACACAAAAAGTCTTTGCTTTGACTCCACAAGCATTGTTTACTTACACAAACTGTCTAGAGAGAAATGTTGAAAGCTCACGAACAGAAAAAAACAACATCCACAGCATTTGTACTCATACACCTCTGTTTGTTTTTGTGCTCTTTGACTGAAATTTAAAAAGTAGTTCAAACAGATTGACAGCTGAAAACATTTCCAACCTCACACTTATGACGATTTTGACAACGAGGCATGTGAAAGTAACAATGATAGAGTATGTACCTGCTAGTGCTGCTTTGTGCCTCTTGTGCTTTGCACATTTTTACTCTTGTTTGTTCTTGTTGCGCATTTGCATTTGAAAGTTTTAATTTCTTAAAGTTATTAAGGAACTTCTGTGGTACAGTATTGTAAGTAATGATGCAACAGCAGTCAATAATATTTAAAATCACAAAACACAAACTCAAATGTTCATGGTGGGAAAACATTAGCAGTAATGTATCACTCCATCTTCTCTACTAGTGTGGGTGTTTTAAAGCCTGTGAATATACTGAAATACAACTACAGTAAATACATTTTAAACAGAGTGCCGTGTATGTGAATGAGCATATATTAAACATTCAACATACAGTGAGCTGCTAATGGAAAAAAGGATAAAAATAAAAATATACAGTAAGTGTGTGAAAAATACAGATAACTACAACTGGCAGCTACCATGAACTGAAGCTGACCACAGCTGCTGAAGAATCAATCTGCCAACTTTAACAGGTACCTTTATGGTTTACTGGCAAGTGTGTGTTTGGTCCATTTTTGCAATTGCCCAAATGGCAGGTGGTCACTGCACTGGAATTTGAGGGTAAAGAAAGTCATGACAAATTCTGTAAACGCAGTCATCAACATACATGTCTCAGTATTGACAGGTAGCATTTAGTTGCAAGAAAACTGTGATGGATATTTTCTTTTTTTTTGACTTCTTACAGACCAAATGAGTAGTGAATTAATAATTAACAATTGACAGAAGGTAATCAGCACACTAATAATAAAAATAATTATTAGTAACATTAAATACTCACTTTGGAAGACAAAAATAAAATCTGTTTTTGTTTTATTTTCTTTTAGGTAGCAATGTAGAAAACATTTTTCATCTTTGTCAGGTCTAATATCTGGTGTTCATGTTGGTGGTGTTTGTTCGCTAAAATAACTCTGTTTTTAAACCTGCTTCAATAACCTGCTGTTTTCAGTACAGCAGCCTCGTGCATAAATAGATAATTGATGTCATGTAGATGTTAAAACACACTGATTTAAAAAATCTCTTTCAAGCCTGCACTCCCTGATAACCAGTCCTACATTTACCTATGATTGCCTCTGCCTCCTCTGTTTGGAGAGAGACAAACTTGCATATTCTGTGTGACATGAAACACTGCCCATACAACTCACAATCTGTTAATGGGTTGGGTTGAATTCTGTGTACTGGGGTGAAGTCATACTACACACATAGAGGTGAACTAATTAGTACCATGTGCACAAATTTAACAGCCGCAGCTTTCTCTACTTTAGTGCCTCATTTATTAAGACCACTTATGCAGATCAAGTCAGCCACAGTTCTCTAATTAAGATACCTGAGGCACAACAGTAGTAATGCTCACTCCAGCCACGCACTCAAAATGAAAGACAGCAGAGGTGAAAGAGCACGCTCTCATTTTACCAACATACATGAGGTGAAGATTTGCCATATCACCAAGTTTTATCTTGATCAGCTCTTTTAGTTATTTTATTGTGTTGTTGGGAACTCTTTCATTCACTTCATTCTCAAATGGAACATATGATTTTAAAGTTTGTGTACTTACTTATTATTGCATCAGCTGTATGTGAACCAATGATATATCAGGTGAGGGCTGATGGATATGTCTTCTCTAAATGTGGTTAACCAACAATTGGATTAGGGCTCCCCTATTTTTTATTTATTTACTGT
>OMLM01010581.1:64387-96609 GCA_900302695.1 Helostoma temminkii
AAAAAAAAAAGAAAAAAAGAACAAAAGTAGGTAGAAAGCATGGACCAGATAATGTGAAACTCACTGGTGGACAGTAGACTCGTCAAGACAGTGAGTCACACTGTTTAGCTTTGTCTCAAGAATAAGCAAAGCACTCTCAGGAGCCTGACCATTTTGCCTTGTAACGTCTACAGTGAGTTAAGTTATTCCCCAACTGTCAACAGTGTGTGTTAATAATAGTTGTGTGACAGTGAGTGGCTTAGGCAGTGGGTAGTGAAGTCGGGCTATGTGCCAAATATTCCAGTAGCAATAATGTGGTTTTCCAGTTAAAGTTGGCAAAACAGCAAGAAACTGTCTGCACCAGCCATCTTTACCAGTCCAGCTGTGATTCTAATTGAAATTTGCTTTCGCCCTGCATCCAGATAAATAAGTGAAGTATGAAACTAGAATGACTTTTGAGTGTAGAGATATACTCTATGTTTAAAGTGCTTGACTTAGGCCCTCATTTTGAATTTAACGTTGAGAAGCTTATGGCAGCTTTCTTTGGCACAGAGCTCCCTCACAGATCATATAGTGACAATCATTTTGGTGATGGGGCCAAGTTCAGGAGAACTTCTGAATGAATTCAGCTGCTGAAAGCTGTTTGGTTTTAATCCTGTTGCAGCCAGCCCATAATCATACAGACTCTTGAGCACACTTCAAAGTTCAGCACCACTATGATGGTTCTCTCAGCCCATTCTTTGGACGTCACCTTCAGAGGTTTACTATCTGCCAGTACCCCTCACTGTGATCTGCTTTGTTCCAGCCAGAGGGATTAAACCCAGCACCTTGGGATTGGACCTTTCCCCGTGTGTGAGGTTATCCACATTGCAACTGTTATGCATTATGGGCTCTGAGAGTCGATGCTGGCTAGTGTATGTGTCCTTTGGTTAGGCTCACTGACCCAGACCAAAGCAGTTAATGGGCTGTATTGCAGTTTCTCTGGTTTTAGACTTGTGTGGTGTTCACTGCCTACACACCACAACCCACAGGGGGTCCTCATCAACTACAACAATTTGGCTGTACTCTCTAAAAGATGAAACCTTCATACTATATGCTACTTTCCTCTGCTGTCTCTCTGTTTTTGCCCGCAGCTCATCATGAACTCTGACTTCTTAATCACAGTTAAATGCTGTCAGAGCTAGGAAGTGAGAGACTACTGGGTAAAGTTTGAGAACCTCTGTGTTGGAGAGAGACAGCGAGATAATGGGCTTTGCTCTCAATGTGCTGAGGCCTCTAACTGCAAGCTAAAGAAGGTTTAAAACTTCAAATAGTAACATTTGTGGAGCTCCTAAGCACCAGAAAAGTCTGCAAATTAAGCACTGGATAGATTTTAGTTTATTTCTGTTTTTCTTCGCTGCTCTGGGTGATTTTGCAACTGACATCATATTTTCAGTTCTACGTACAAAACATAAGAATCTAAAATACACTCTCTGTTAATATGGTCAAGGTTTGAAGCTGAAACCAGAGGTGATGAGACCCCATGTTATTTAGGCTCTGCCTGTTTTTTTTTTCTGTGCTGAGGGAGAACTGCACTGCTGAACTGAAGGAGTTCTGATGAGTGCTTATAGACTGCTGAACCTAGTTGCAGCTAAACTGCTCATCCATTACCACAGCCGCCCGCACACACCTCACATTTAATGTGCCAGGGTCGTTTGCGTGGCAGTAGTTCAACCTTCAGGGAACTTATTCATGCCAGACTGGAGGCCGGGAGCAGATTAGATCAAATCAATGTGAGCCCCGTAACGTGGCCTCAAGTCTATCCAACTGCACAAGTAATACTGCACAAGCCCAGTGTTTCAGGACCCCCTTCGGGGCAGACCTGTCTGTATCAGGGAAGAGCTGATCATCTTCCTGCTGTGTACCTGGAAAAACAGGATTCAGTGCCAACCATGAAACAGGGTTCATTAAGCTCCCACTTGAGCTAATGAGATCTCTGGCAAAGCGAGCATACAAGGAGGAGGCCTGGCGTCTTTACACTTACAATGAGTCTGCGATGATGTGAGAATCAATAGTGGAATATTCACCATCCCAGCTGCTGTGCTGGCCTGGATCTCAAGCTGGGCTTTCATGTTAGGCCGTACAGCTACTGCTGATGGGGAGACATAAGGCAATACCGATCACTTAAAACACCACTAGAAACAAAAAAGAACAATTACCCTGGTGAGAGTGAAGACAGCCTTCTTCCATAGCTCAGTGCTGATTGTTCTTCACATAAAATCTGGCTGTTCATTTAACCTTGACGATTAGCTATTTGCTTGCAGTTTATGGGATATATTGAGTTTTTCCTAACATACTGATCCCCTGAGGAATGTGGGAATTGCTTGTTTTACATCATTCCCGTAGGTACCACTTAGTAATGTCACTGAGCTATTTGCATTAGCCCATGAAAAGCAGACAGGTTATATAACTTAACAAATTTTTCTAAATGTCAGTATTACTATACTGCTGAGAAGGCTAATTGTTCAGTGCATAGTTACTGAGGTATGATACTTCTGTCATCACAGAGGCTGAACATTGTCACATTGTCCTTTCTGCACTACTACTCCAATTTCAATACAATTAGTGAGTTAAAAGTAGATAAAGCAAAGTTTGAAAAGATTTGCCTGCAGACTTATAGCACTTTTTTAACTGTGGCCATTTGTGACAGCTGACAGTGTTACACCTGGGAAAAGGTGTTAAAAGACATACAAGTAACAACCTGTTATGAAAAATCACTCATCGCTTGTGTTCTTAAACTTTGCCTCCCAAACGGCTCTTCCCTCTAGTCTCTGGGAGGTGTGAACAGCTTGCACACTTGCTTCACTTTTTGCAAATTAATTTCAGGGTGTTATTAGGACCTTTCTCTTTAATGGTTGTGGAATACAACATCAAATGCGTTATATTTTATATGTATTATATATTTATATTTTAACACAATTTCTGGTTAACATAACTTCTTCGTCAACATTTTATGTTATTTGCTGCTAATGTAGCATTTCAGTCACTCTAGTAGAAGGACAATACCAGGAACTGGAGTTAAAAAATTTTGATATTAACACATGATTCAATAACACTTAATGTGTGATGTGAAACAGGCTGATATATTATCAAAATCTCGGAGAGTTCACATAACATGGCAAATGGGTGGAGTATACTGTATACTAACTGTGCACTGAGTGAACGCTGGCAAAGCTAACTATAATTACCTGTTAAAAACTGGAAAGTTTTTTAAATACACAGGTTATGGAGACCAAACTAAAGTCTTGTGAAAACAGAACTAAAATTAATATTAAACTTTAAGTGACCTGAAAAAAAAATGCTTACACATAAGCTACCCAACTGTAAAAGTACACGATATTAAAGTGTATCAATTAGATCTTTTGATGCTTAAGCAATGCAGCTGCATCATATATTTATACTTTTAGCAATATCAGTCTTACTGGAAGGTACAGATAAAGCCTGGAATTAAACATTGTCTGCTCTTTGTGCCAACCACAAGCATTTTGTGACTTGTCTGCAATATCAACAGGTTTGCTTCCAGCTTGATTAAAGTTTTGCTCACATTAACTGGGAAGATTATTTTTGTTCTGTAGTGTTACTGCCTTTATGGTGTTTGGAGGTGTGAAACTGAGGCTCAGTGGTGGAACACACAGTCTCATTTAGATTTCCTTCTCAAGTCCTTACTGTGCAGAGTTTGCATGTTCTTCCTGTGTTTACGTATCCATAACCATTAATGTGTGTGGGTGAATTTCATTAGTTAGCTCTGTGATGAATAGCCACCTGTGAAGGGCGTACCTCTGATGTTTGCTCAAGGAGTAGGAGTGATGGCAGTAAATTAATTTAAAAATTGATGGTGATATTCTATGTTTTATTTTGGAGAAATAAAGAACAGACAATTGGCCAACAGTGTGTTTCCCAGTGCATTACAAAAGTAGTAGG
This sequence comes from Helostoma temminkii, assembly GCA_900302695.1. NCBI lineage: Eukaryota > Metazoa > Chordata > Actinopteri > Anabantiformes > Helostomatidae > Helostoma > Helostoma temminkii. Next base: position 68,327 of record OMLM01010581.1, read on the forward strand.
AAGGGTGGGATAGAGTACAGTAAGTCCCTGTAACAAGAAATTAAAGTGATGACATTACGATATTTTTGATATTTCCATGTGTAAATGCTAATGCATGTTCTTTCGTGTTGTTATTCTGACCATTTGGTACAACTTCTCTCTATGTCTGCAGGCTGTGAAAGTGACTACTGGGGACCTCATTGCAGTAATCGTTGCCAGTGCCAAAATGGGGCTAAATGTAACCCTATCACAGGTGCCTGTGTCTGCACTGATGGCTTCCAGGGATGGCGTTGTGAGGAGCCCTGTGAACATGGTTACTATGGCAAGGCATGCCAGCTAACCTGCCAGTGTCTCAATGGTGCCACCTGCAACCATGAAACAGGAGAGTGTATCTGTGCACCAGGGTACACAGGGGCTTTGTGAGTACCAGCAACATATTTTCTTCTTTGACACTTTCTTTGTCGTGTGTATAAAAATGTTGATGTGCCATTTATTGTTTGTGTGTTGTGTTTTTGTCTGACATTTAACTCCTGAATTATGTGGTGACAGCTGTGGCGAACGCTGCCCCTCCGGTAGCCATGGGCCTCAGTGTGAACAACGCTGCCCCTGTCAGAATGGAGGAACATGCCACCACATCACTGGAGATTGTTCTTGCCCTGCCGGCTGGACGGTAGGTCACATATACAGAGGTAGGAAGGCAATAAAGGAGAAAGGCCAGACAGAATAAAAGGCTCACTGAGACTGCCATGGTCAAAATACAAGTCTTAGGATTAATATATTTTAGTTATAAATGAGAGCATGTGATTCTCTGATAACAGCAGGACAATAAAGTGTATTATTAGTAGCTACAGTCAAGTTTGTAAGTAATGGAATAAAGATTTTTTTAGTTTGTCATCTGTACACCACCACATTGAATTTGAAATGAAACACAAAGATGTTCAATACTAGGGCTTTTACAAAATTGTGGTGTCAAACATTTTCACGTATATATCGCTGTTTTGGGAGGGGGGGTCATAAATGGAACAAATGGCTGGCAAACAGTTGCATGGGCGGGTGCGGCCAGTTCTTTTCATACTACATGTGTAATCAAACATATAAAATGTGGGTCGGTTCACATGACATCCAAAGAGGTGTCTATGTAAGTGAAGGAACCCACCATTAGACAGAAAAACACAATAAACCCACCAGACAGACAGAAAAAAACACAAAACAGTGTGGAAAAGAAGAGAAGGAATTAACTGGCAGCTCTGAAACAGCAAAAGATCTGGAAGACCACAGATGATAACAAAAATGGGTGACCACAGAATTCTGTCCATGGTGATGAAGAACCCTTTTATAACATTTAGTCAAGTCAAGAACTATGCCTGCCTCTTGAGGAGGTATCATTATGACCAGAGACTACAGTCAAGAGTCAGCTTTATGAATGTAAGGATTCTCTGGAATGATGAAACCCTGGACTGACAGGAAAAGAAAAGTATGGCAAAGGAAAGGAACTTCTCATTATCCAAACCATAACATATGTCAGTTGTGTTAGATGCAGTGTTATGGCATGAACATGTATGACCTCTAATGGAACCATGTAACTGGTGCTATTGATGAAAAGTATCAGGATGAATTCTGAGCTATATAGGACTATCTCCAGTCAGATTCAATCAATTGCTCATGGAGCACGGCTTCATATTGCAAATAGATAATGACCCAAAACATACAGCTCAAGAGTTTCTCAAGGCAAAGTAATAGGATATTCTTTACTGGCAAAGTCAGACACAAAGTCATATCTTAACCCAACAAAGCATAATTTTTAATTACTGAAGACAAAACTGAAGGCAGAAAGACTGACAAACAAGCTGCAGCTGAAGGTAGCTGCAGTAAAGGCCTGGCAAAGCATCTCAGGCAAACTCAATGTTTGCTCATGTCCGTGGGGTCCAGACTTTATGTACTTAAACAAAGGACTCCAAAGGATTTCATCCAACTATTGGAGGCAGTCTTTTTGTTTGTAATTATGTTCGTTTTCTCCATTATTTATGATCCTCCCAAAAATGGGTGCATTTATGAAAATGGCTATAATTCGTGAATGGTTAATGCAACATTTTTGTCAAACTCCTTCCATTAAAGCTGAAAGTCTTGACTCTGCTCACATCTTGAGCATTTATTTTCAGATTCAGTGTGGTGGTGTACAGAAGATAAATTCCAAAAAACCTATCTTCGTTCCATAAATTACGAATCCTGACTGTGACTTGCTGTCTCCCCACATGTCTATCTCTACTGTCAAACTATTGAATAAAGGCAGCTTAGCTGGTGGAAATTCTGTTGAGAAATTGGCTGCATATGAAATAACCAGATGAAAATGTCTGGACTGGGATATAAAATCTGCATCAATTATAGAAAATAATGTTTGAAAATAATGTCAAACTTACTAGAATACTGATGGTTAGGTTACTAAATATCATAATTTCTTTTATGTGTAAACTGGACAGTCTGGATTTTCTAAAAAGTTTAGTCTTACGTGTTCCTGTGTTTGCTTTTATTTTTGAGCCCTTTTTAATGTTTTTTAGGGTTCGGTTTGTGCCCAGCCCTGCCCTCTTGGGAAGTACGGCATCAACTGCAGCAAGGACTGCTCCTGTCGTAATGGGGGACTGTGTGACCACATTACAGGGCAGTGCCAGTGCACAGCTGGCTTCAGTGGACGCAGGTATGCACCTGACACCCCTGGCAGACACACTGCACAATTATTAATCACATAAGGCTTTTGTGAAGTACTCTGTGCATATTTTGGTACTCCCACTTAGAAAATGGGCCATGGCATGATTTATCGAAATTAGTATTTAATGCAAAGGGATGGTATCATGCCAAACCTTAAACAGTTACTCAATGACCTGTTCGCTTTATTAACTTCCAGGTAAGGCGCAGACATGGTTGTTATTTTAAAAGAGAAAGGAAATGTTAGAATAATCTCATGCTCCAGAGAAATAGGCATTTATAAAGGCCCATTAGTCCATTTGAAGGCAGATTGAAAGCTTTTAATAGGGGTGTTTATGTTTAATTAATCTCATACTTCATACTGGCCAGTAAGGTTTCATGTCTTCAGCCTTCATCCTCCTCCACACTCAGCCTGTCCATTGATCTCGCCATGGGCTACATGCTGTTTGGATTCTGCTCATTAATTATAAGTAATGGGCTTATATTAAGGTCTTGTTGAAATCCACACATCTTTTTAGTTCTCCATGCCTGCCAAAGCAGCCCAGAGCAGCCTGAGTTTATTAGTTCAGCTAAAGCAATTGTCTCTTGGATGGAAACACTTCCTCGACAAGACCTTTCCTTTACTTTATTATTTTGCAAAATTGCCCTCATTCATTTTGTCAGTGGCAGGTGAATTAACCTGCCAGGAATAATCTGAGATTGTGTTAGCTGCCACAGTCTCCTGTCTAGTATAGTAATACCGCTGATAAAACTAAAGCTGGCATAATTTAAACATGAAACATAACTCGACCATTTTATAATGTAATTGAGCTATTTGTAATAGCTTTGTTAGACTCTCGAGACTGATAGTCCACACGGGCTGTATACTTAAGTCAGTATATTTAAGTGAAGGAAAAATCCATTTACTGATCTTCATGTGAAGAAACTCCTCAGCAATTCTAATTTCTGTAACTTCTCTTATTGGTTAAACACTAGAGCTATAATCTTTCCAAACAACACCTGTCACATTTTCTCAGATTTCAATTTTTTTACTGCATACATTTTTTTTATTTATCACAGACCATATGCATTCAATGGATTCTGATAAACTGATAAAAAATGAGCATATTTGGGCTGAAACCACAGAAAGTTTGAAATATTTGCCTACAGTTGATTAATTTTATCAATCGTCTGATAAATGGACAAATGCTTGACACTGTAGCATCTGTAGCTAGCTCTTTCACCTCAACATACAAATTCAATTACCAATGTAATGTACCTGATGCATAAAATAGATTTAGAGCACCAGCGTGTTTTGCTGTGTAATTCTTCCCAGGTGTCAGGATGACTGTCCGGTGGGCACCTTTGGTTCCCAGTGTAACCAGAGGTGTGAGTGTCAGAATGGAGCAAAGTGTCACCACATCAATGGAGCCTGTCTGTGCGAAACAGGGTTTAAAGGACCTAATTGCCAAGAGAGATTCTGTCCCCCAGGTCTCTACGGCCTTATCTGTGACAAGTACTGCCCCTGTAATACCACCAACAGCGTGAGGTAAGCAAGCATCACCGAGGTCAGCTTCACCCCGACCAAGCCCTGATTCCATATTAAGAAAGACTTCTCCAACCCAATTTTGCCTCATCTTAGCTCTAAGCCTCTCATTCTGAAGTCTGGACACCTCTATCCATGTCACCACATTGGCTTTTAATCGCAACCTTTGCTTCATTCATAATTTCACAGGAGCATCTATAGTTAATGCAGTGTTAATACTCTGATTCCAGTTGAAGGAGAAAAGGGACACCTCATACTGTATTTGTGAACAGGCACGAAGACATTGTATAGATGAATTGCTGTTGCCATGGATGTCAAACTTTGACCCTGCACAGGAATGAAGTGTTGATTCTTTCACAGCTGAAAGTTTGTCTCACTCTTATTCTTGCTGTTGTTGTCCAATTTTTCCTTCTCATTATGTTGTAGCTGCCACCCACTTTCTGGTGAATGCACCTGCTCTGCAGGATGGACAGGGCTTTACTGTAATGAGACTTGCCCACCTGGATACTATGGAGAGGGATGCATGCTGCCATGCAGCTGCGCCAATGGAGCTGACTGCCATCCTGTCACAGGTGCTTGTATATGTGCTCCTGGGTTCATGGTGAGTAGTATGTATTTTCACTTCTGTAGTATTTAACTCTACTTAGGTCAGAGGCTGCTATCATTTATAGTCAATTAAGATGTTACATATTTGAGTGTTATTTTATTTAATTTGTCTTTTGGCTGCTCGTTGTGTCATGACTCAAAATATTTTGACTACACCCAATATGGCAAAATAAGAGCAATGTTATGTTACACAAACCAGTTTGCAGCAAATATTTATTAAAGTAAAAACCATAATAACAGGACAAACACATAAACAAAAAGAAAAATGGACAATGTGAATGTATTGAACCGCATATAGAACAAATAAAGAAGAAAAGTGAGGAAAATTTTAAAACACACTAAATCACTTCAACCATCAGTTCATATTTTGTGTATAAGATCACTTAACATTGACATTTTGCTCTCAGTTTTAGTTTAATCTTTGCTGTAATTGCAGAGTGTGAACTTGTTATTATGTTATTGGTTACAATAATTTTTCACAACAACATCATAGGTTAATTGTCATTGTAACCTTGCTCTTTGTAGTCCTTGTTAACAGTCAATTGAAAATCAGTAGATCTACTTTATAATAATGATATGAGGAGATTTCAGTAAGGGTATCTGTGACATAGTGCATCCTTCAGCTCTATGAGCTTTACTTAAAAAGGTTGTAGCTTTGATTTATATTTCATGTTATTTGTGGCAATAGCAAAATGTTTGCGTCAATGTGGTCGTAATGTTCTGGAAGTGGTCCCAGTTTTACTTTAGAAGCTTTTTGTTCACAGGCAGGGCAAAGCAAGGTGATATATTTTAATACTGCCTCATGATGGATGTGCCCCACTGCACCACAATTCATTGCTATATGATTCATTCTGATACATCCCTGTGCAGAAATTTATAATGAGTCAAGTGCAGTTTACAAATATGCTTGATATGTCTCAACTTACAACATCAGAAAGACAAGCAGGAAGCATTTGTGGATCTACTGTGTATTCCTTGATAAGGATGAGGTGGGGGCATGGAGGTTTAATCCGTGACCTATATACGTTTCCATTTTAGTCATTTTTGTGCTGCCATATTGTCTCCCTTTACAACTGTCAAATTACTTGGGTAACCTCAATCAGTTTTGCCATTGTATTTCTTGTCATGCAATCTGAAGTTACAGAGCAACAGAGAGTGAGAGGGTACATTTCTGCCAACATCACATTTCAGTGGAAATTGCCTGTGTCTTACAGCGGGCCACTGTGGTGAATTGAGCTACAGAGCGGGGCCGCAGACTGTGTCTTAATTTGCTCCACCTGTTCTCTTTGGCGGCTGCTGGGAAGGGCTGCCAGATCCATTAAACAGACCTAGAGGGCAGGAGCTGGATAGAAAAGGAGGCAGTCAGATGGGAACAGACACACCTCATATGGAGGATTGGTGTGTTTGTGTATGTGTGAAAGAGAGGAGGGTTGAGCTCTCATGTTAGTTTTTTGATACTTTTAGCAGAGTTGCTGCTGTGGAAACAACACAGATGGTTTGTTGGAAAGGTAGAACTGTGGTTGCAGCTCTTACCTGTAAAGCGTGACTTTTTGTCACCTGCTTGGCACGTGATCATTATTATGCAGTGGGGCTTTTAAAATGTGGCTGATGATGATGGCATAGAGGCTATGATTACAAGTGAAGTCACTTTCCCAGGAGACAGCTGATAGCACTAAGCCTCCCCACTGCATCTTTGTTCTGGAGTCCCATCGGGGTGCAAACCAAGCAAAGTGTTGGAGCAGACTGAGCTCCTGCACGCTTGATTTAGCTCTAGTAATTGGACATGCTCTTTTTGACTGTGACAAAGTGATTACATGTTACCTACTCAGGCACTGTCCCTTGCAATCTGTAGCATGTACTCACAGTAACATTTCTGCCATATGTCTATGGTTTCTACAGATTCTGCTGTGGCTGAAATATGAATGCATTGGAAATTGATCCCAGTCTGTCTTTGTAGGTGGTGAAAACAAATCATTTTCCCTTCTCTCTGGGCTTTATAGCTTCATCAAAAGGTTCAGAGGTTCATTTTCTGTCTTGCTACATGAATTTTAAACTGCAGTCACTAATCCAGCAGATGAACTGTTAAGGAGTGAGACTGATTGGTAATTAGTGGTGCCATTTGCATCCAGTCTCACTGGGTTCTCTGATCAATGTTGTGTCAGTGGTCTTCTGGAAAAAATGCTTTCCAATTACATTAAAATACTAATAAGTATGAATTTAGTGCATTGGTCAAGAACAATCTGGCTGATGGTTCGTTGCTCAGGTCTGGTTGCTGCCTGTATAGGCTGCGTAGTTATGTAAGGCCCTGCTGCTCTTGTGCAATGGACTGACAGTCTGTGTATTAATAATGACTCTCCACATGCAGACTTCTATCCTTCACAGCTCAGAAGGAATATGAATCAGTCGACTAATGAGAGAGCAAACTTTCCCTCTTGAGAGCAGACCAACCACTGGTATATGCGACATGAGGGGGAAACCAAGTGGAATTCGATGCAGCCATGGATGCAACAAAATCCATGTGGTCATTTGTGGCTGCATGACGTCTTATCCATGAGTCCAGTCACCAGGGCCTGAGCTGCCTGAGCTCTGAAGACACGCTAAACCCCCCCACCAACACTTCTCCAAACCTTCCGGCTGGTCAAACTTCTCTCCCCACTTAACAACTGTAACTGAACTGCTATTGTTAGCAGTCTTGAAGCTGTCATTTTCTGTAGAACAAAGGTTATTGCAACCGATTGATAAAAATTTCATTCACAGACAGGAGCTTTTATGTGGTGTGCAGGGAGATGTTTTAAGATGTGTGTTCTGCCCCTGGCGTCCACTGGCACATCTCCTCCTTCCTTCTGTTTAAACTGAGTTCAAAATGATAATGAGAGCAGTGAGCAGCCAGCAGTCACCCCGTGCTCTGGTGAGTGAGGCAGGAGCAACTCAGGACTCATCTGGGCCACTAATTGGAACTCTAAATCATTGTGTCACCTGTCACTCAAGGTATTTCTGGGAGTGAATGTGGGAATCCATAGACTGGCTGTGATCTCCAGTTTATGGAGGAGCCAGACTTGGTGAGGTAGACCATGTTCAGCCTTTAATGCAGAGAAATTCTAATGACCGCATCTTGCAGATGACAGGGAAGGAGTACTCCATGTCCTGTACCAGATAGTTCACCCTACTGCAGTGGCAAAGGACTTAAAGGCTGCGCCAGCATGGCTGCCGATCTCCCATGGGTGTGCTTATTAGCAGTAAACTTAAGACTAGACAGAAGGGCAGAGTTGATAGTGGCTATATGGATAGATGAGGCAAGAGATGGGATTCTCTAGTTTTTGGAGTCCTGCCAGTTTCTACACTGATGAAACAGGAGACCCCACATGAAAGTAACCTAGAGGGAGTGGACATCACTAAAGAGAATGAAAGAAAAGTACAGAAATGGGGTGAAGCAGGTTTGCAAAAAGCAACGTGTGGTAGGTGCTGTCAGAATATATAGCGTTCCTAACTGGAAGTTAGAAGGAGATGGCTTTTAGAGATCTTGTGTGGTCCCTAAACTTAGGTTAATATAATAAATTTACTCAGTTTAAAAGTATTTTTTTCTGCATTTATATACAGATATGACTGGTCTAAAACAGCTCAGTTGGCTATCAGGCTACATATATTATTTCTTCCAAAAGTCAGCATTTATTTCGATATTGATTCTTTGCCTCATGACTGTGCATAATTTTTAACACAGGGTGAAGACTGTGCTACAATGTGTCCTCCTGGTCTCTATGGACCAAGCTGCATGTCCACATGCTCTTGCCACAATCATGCATCTTGCTCTCCCATTGATGGCTCCTGCATCTGCAGGGAAGGTACAAGACTATATTATTGAATCATGGTGGAGATTCAGCTCAAGCGTCTTTTAAAAAAACTACAGTGCTGTGGGCCTGTTTTTTTATTTATTTATTTTTGCATATTTGTCACACTTAAATTATTTAGATTATTCAAATGTTATTGCACAAAGATAACCTAGACTAAATACAAATTGCAGTTTCTGAATGATAATTTGATATATTAAGGGAAAAAAGCTGTCCAAACCTGCCTGGCCCTATGCAAAAAGTAATTGAAAAAGTAATGAACCTGGACGAATTTCAAAGTTGATGGAAACCGTGAATTCTATGATCTACCAGAAAATCCTCACTCATGAAGTAGAATGTCCAGCCCTCGGTTCGTGACCTCAGGCTCAAGTGCGCTAGGGTTTTGCAGCAGGACAATTATCCGGCAACAACACACCTGCAAGTCCACCTTTGAATGGCTCAAAAAAAATTGGGGGGCCAAAGTGGGCCAAAATCCCATCTCAGCGATGTGAAAGACTCATTGCAAGTTATCTCAAACACTTTATTGCAGTTGTTACCACAAAGAGTGGCTCAACTAGTTGTTAGGTTTAGGGGGCAATTACTTTTTCACATAGGGCCAAGCAGGTTTTTCCTTTAATAAATAAAATAATTAAAAATTACAATTTGTATTTACTTGGGTTATCTTTATGTAATATTAAAATTAGTTTGATGATCTGAATCATTTAAGTTTAGTGAGTTTTTCACAGCACTGTACACTGACTTTAGATGATCAAAAGATACCAATATTACCTGAATGAAATACAATTGCACATAGTAAACAAGATGACAAGGTCATAACCTCATCTTAGGTACCAAATGTAGGAGTGACTTTGCAATTCCTTCAGTTATGTATGAGTATGTACAAATAAACAGGATATTTCCATGCATTTTTTTACCAATAAAAACTATATAAATGTCAATATAAATGCTTATTGAGTATGCTTTCTCTTACCCTAGGCTGGCAAGGTGTGGACTGCTCCATTCTCTGTTCCAGTGGTACATGGGGCCTGGGCTGTAATCAAACATGCTTATGCGCTAATGGCGCTGCATGTGACCCTGTAGATGGCATTTGCACATGTTCTCCGGGATGGAGGGGAGAACACTGTGATGAGTCCTGCCCTGTAAGTGTGTGTTTAATCTGAGATGGTGGTCTGATAAATCCTGTGGACCTGTAAGGCCCTCCCATGGGCCTTGTAACTCCTAGCTACACTACTAAGCTATTGCAGTCCCACAAGCCAGAGCATAGCCTGAGACAGAACCCTTCCGGCTGTTCCTAAAACCAGGCTCAAAGCTGAAATAGAGCAGGCTTTTGCAGTTAGGACCCTGCAGTTTTGGAACTACCTGCCTGACAACCTGAGACTTGAAGAGTCAGTGACGTATTTTAAATTACTTCTTAAAATGTACCTTTTTAAAAAGATTATTCACTAATTTGTAGCATGGTTTACTGTTTCTAATAGTTTCTTTATGTATTTCTTTGTGTAGACATCTTTTTTGAACCATGTGACATCGCAACATTGTTTTAAAAAGTGTTGTATAAATAAAATGTACAATGTATTTAACGTTTAGCAGCACCATACAACTTCTAGTGTCTTATTTGTTTTTATCAGGATGGCACCTATGGGTTGGAGTGTCGTGAGCGCTGTGACTGTGGCCATGCAGATGGCTGTGACCCAGTGAGTGGCTATTGCCGCTGCTACCCTGGCTGGACAGGTCTGTACTGCTTTTTTCAAAAGAAGGACCAGACATTAGCAGTAGAAATAACCTCTGAAATCCAAGGTGTCTTTATTTATCTTGATCAGCTGAAAATTTAGGACATCAGATGCCATTCAGACACACTTTTTTACCAAAATAGAAATATATACTGGAGCATTGAGGGGTTGTACTTTACAGTATGTTTGCAGAATGCTTTGCAGTGTTATTAATTAAATGTTTGTTTCGCCACTGAGCCTGCAGGGTGTGTGAATGACATATATTGAAGACTGAGCCCTAAATTAATTGTGTTCTGGCTGACACACTATATGCTGCTGTGCAGCCGTGCTTATATTGCATCCATTATTGGTTCAACACAATGTTTAAAGTGATTCACCAGATAAATATTTGTAGACTGAATCAAATCATTGGCCCAGGATCTTCACATGAGTTTTAAATACAGCATGTGATCTTTTTTTATTTTTGGCTGTGTTAATTATTTAGTTCCAGTCTGTTGTGAAATCAGACTGAGCCAAGGTCCATACTTGTTCATACTTATTTTTTTGTCATAGGCTTGTCGTTTGAGCTTGTGTCTACTCTAGACCCAAAAAACATATTGTTAAACAAATATACAGTATGTGTGCTCTTTGTTTCTTATCATTTGCTTACAGGAAAAGAGCTAGAGGCTGCAAAGTGTGAATGTCACAGCAAGGGTGAGGATCATTATGCTCAAAAATGAAACCTTGCATCTGAATGTCAAATACAGGGGGCTAGCTGAGGACCTAGTCTCTGAGCCTGGGTGGAGAGGTGCAGTCAGGGAGGGAATAGATTCAGCAGGAAAGGTCAAGCCTGTGAGCTCTCAGCAGCCCACTTGATTCGGCCTCCTGAGCTTAGGGCATTTATTCTGGGAAACAATGTGGGTTTTATTATCTGCAAGAACGGAGCCGGCGAAATGGGCCTCTCATGCTCTGAATCCTGCACAGGTCGGGACCATCTGTCAGCCTTAATTGAGTCACCGGGGTGCAGGGCTGGGGCCAGTATGCAGCCCAATGGGCCAGACAAACACACACATACATGCTTGAATCGTAGAGGCTTGACAATGGGCTCTCTGAAGGAAGGGGCACCTAGAGAGAGGACAATGTGGGATCCGTCACAAGTCAGGAATGAAAAAGGGCTATTTACACAAATGCAAGAGCTATTTTTTTGCACTGCACACTGATATCACTGACCCTTATAACTCAAAGTTGGTGTGGCAATCTACTTTGCTGTCAACTTTGTGTTTGTCTATTGTGGGGTTTGCATAGAGTGCTAAGAGTGTGTGGCTAACTAGCTAAGATGACTGTGACCTATTCGGTTGTTGCTGAACTGTCGTAAGCCTGACATCAGCCAACAGAGATTTAAACAAGTGCTCTCTGACTACACACTTGATGTAGGAGCTTCATGCTAGTCGAAAGTGTTAAACAAGCCTCACCTTTTATTTCTGCAGAGATTCTGGTCCATGTCACAGAGCAGGAAAAGTGAGTGTGTGTTTACATGCATTGAGAGGGAGAGAGTTGAAGAGGGAGAGAGAGGTTTGCTTTGCTTTGCACGCTCTGTACAAATTGGATAGTAGGACCTCTGGCACTTCTCTGCAAAAAGCCTCCTTTGAAGAGACTTCACTTCTGGCTCCTCTCATTCTTTCTTCTTCTCACCCACTAGGCATCCAAAGCCCCTCTGTTTGTCACCATTAGACTGAAAAGTGTGATGCTCTGTCCGCATTCATTTTCTGACAGTAAAGGCAGTAACTGTTTTTTTCTGACTGGCCTAGCAGAACCTCAAACACACTTGCACAAGTCTTGCCTACCTTTTGATGTCCACGGCTGTGCTTCAGACTAAATCACTGTTACCATGCCCCTCCTCATCAGCACTAACATTTCCTCTCCTTTACTCCTCAATTGCAGCCCTAAGGCACCTTGGTTACTGTATAACCTTGGTCCCCAGAGTTTAGACCAGGTTTAATTCAAAGGTACTGCACTAATGCTGCTTTAATGACCACACTGTTGTCAGATATTCTCATTCAAAGGAAATTTCAAATGAGGCTTCAAACTAAGGAGTGATACTTGAAAGGTTGCAGAGTATGGTGCGCATGCTTAGTTGTGTGTGTGTGTATGTGTGTGTTTGCAGGCATGTCTTTATTTTCTTGGTTAAGCCTAGATTTGAGGTGAGAAATAGATTTTGGTTAGGGTGAAGGTTAGGATTATGCATTTAGTTGTGATGGTAAGTATAAGGAGCTATGGAATGCATTATGTCTATAGTGTCCTCATAAGTATAGTGACACAAGTGTGTGCGTGTGTGTGTGTGTGTGAGAGAGAGAAAGAGAGAGAGAGAGAGAGAGAGAGAGAGGCAACCAGGCAAAGATTTTATTTTATCTATTTTATCTTTAGGTACACTACAATACATGTGACGTTGACCCTCAGTGTTTTGAAAGCATAGACATGGCTGATGTGATGTGCTTTTCATTTTCACAATAAGAGCCCTGTATGGATGCAGTGTTTTGCATTTGTTGGTTGGAGCTGCGCCAAACACACAGTGACACTTTCAGACCGTACTCTTATAGCCTGGGTAGTTTCCTTTGGCTCTGTTCAGTAGCCCTGCTGAAAGAGAATGGAAGACAAGCTTGGCCTCTCTGGAGACCCAACCCTGTTAATCAACACAGTTCACTGGCAGGGAGCCCCCATCAGATCAAAAATAAAGTACATTTGGAGAGAAGAAACAGGCTGAAAGGATGGGCTGAACTAATAAAAACACAGTCCAAACTGCAGCTTCTTCATTCACTTCTAAAATCAATCACGGGTCCATGCTGTGTGAATACCCTCCACATATCAGCTGTGATCAGGAATTGTGAATGTTATCCTTTGATGATTTGTTTATACAGATGGCATGCTGCTTCGAATATTTCCGCATACCAGCCTTTGCCTTCTTAGCAAGCATACACTGAATATCCGTCATTGTAATTTGCCTGCAGGAATCCACTGTGATAATGTGTGCCCTCAAGGCTTCTGGGGACCCAACTGTTCAGTCAGCTGCTCCTGTCAGAACGGAGGATCCTGCTCTCCAGAGGACGGCACGTGTGTGTGTGCACCTGGATACCGAGGGACCTCCTGCAAGAGAAGTGAGCCCTTTTCTCTCGCTCTAAGCAGTCTCTTTTTATCCAAAGCTTTAGGGATTAACAACATGAGACAGAGAGCAAAGCAGAGACAAACTCCATCACAGTATTGACCTTGCTTTGATCTCTCAAGAATTGTTGAACGGTGACCCAGTAGAGGAGAAGCACTTTGTTGATGGTCATAGCTGTCTGAGTGTAAACCCTTCATCACAGCTATCACTTAATCACAGTGTATTTACCCTTACACCAATCCTCCAGACACACACACACACACACACACACATGCACAGACACACACACTCTTCACATCTCCACACTATCCTCTACACTATCCTCAACAACCAACTCTCAGTAGGAGAGTCACAGTCCTCACCCAAGGCTGATCAGAGGGTGTGCTCAGTGGGAGTGCTAGCTCTGGTTTCTGAATAGGGTCTGTCTGAAGCCACTCTCAAGTGATGAGCTCACTGATTGGGAGTGAAATTCACAGCCACAAATCTGTAAACATCAGTTTGAGTGGAATGTAAGAGAGAGAGTGCGTCTGTGTGTATGCACAAAGAAATGATTACTCCTCGAAATTCTTTGTTTACACAGATAATCTTCTTGTCAGTTGAAAACCCCATAACTGCAATTGCTGTTATGTGGTTGCTGTTTTTCTTATTGAAACTTTAATTGAAGGATTACATGCTTCTCCAGAGGCTGATAAAGATGGATCACACCTGGTGGTTTAAATGAAATCAAAGCCCATTGGGAAGCTAGCATGGTTGCCAAACAACAACCCGTGGTCTTGTTTCCTAAAAGGCTTGTATTTGTGAAATACCTGATTGTCTCCTGAGAACAGTGTTTGGAGTAGGAACTTTCCTAAATTGCTATGAAAATAAAAACATGGATTTTTATGGCTAGTTGTCCTGAAATAAAACTATTTTTTTTATAGAAATTACTCTTATCATGTTTGTACAGTTAAGAGTTTTTAAATAAAATGTTAGTATAATTACCTTGTACATCACCTTAATGGTTCATGTATCAGTAAAATGCACATTATGAACACACAGTTGGTTGTTTCCTGACATTTATAGATTGTTGTGCTGTAATGCAAACAGACTTTTAACGATTCTCTTAACTCTTTTACTGTTTTATCTCTGGCAGCAGATAAAATTGGAGTGATTACAATAAAGACTCACTTTTCTGCTTTCTCCCTCCCTTTGCTGTCGCTCCTTGTCTTTTCTATTTTAATTCTTCTGGCCTTGGTTTTCTGTACTCCCTTGATCACTCTTGTCATGCCTTTTCATTATTATATACCTCTTGTTCTATTCACCATTGTTGACTGATTCGCTCTCCTCTCGACACACACGGCCGGCGGCAGTCTGTTCTCCGGGGTTCTACGGGCACCGCTGCAGCCAGTCATGTCCACAGTGTGTGCACAGCACCGGGCCCTGCCACCACGTCACGGGCCACTGTGAGTGCCTGTCCGGATTCACCGGCTCTCTGTGCAACCAAGGCAAGTAGCGTCTTGTGACCTTTTCATTTTCTTCAAATTCACTCCCTGTGAAATTCTTTGCTGCTGGAAAATTGTGAGTACAGTTTATATATAAAATGTCGTGGCACTTTTTTCTTCTCATGATGTAACATTGATTACTGAAAGAAATAACAATTTGCAATACATTTTCTTCAACTTTTGCCCATCAGTACTTTAAAATATACATAGAATAAAAGATGATAGTTACTTTGAGTTTCATGTCAATAAACCATTTTGTCAAGGCAATTTGTCAATTTTGTGAGACACCTGTACATTGTCTTACAGTCCTTGCTGTGCTCACTGGCTCTAATAAAATCAAAGGATGACCTGCTGCTATTCTCAATGGCATGTAGCCTTGAAACGCTGAATAATGGCTATTATCAGTGCACCCCAGACCAGAAGGAAAAAACACAACCTTCAGCATGAGCCTGAACATTGCTGAGACTCACTTTTTCAGAGAAAGAATACGTCAAGTAAATGTTTTGTCCTTCTCTCCTAATTCTGCAACGACAGCAGCATGTCAATCAATTTTCACTAAACTTTTTACCTTTCACAAGACACAACATATATACACTTCTGTCTGGCTAAGTAAATGTAATTTCAAGACAACCAGGCAAACCTTTTTTGTGTATTGCCCAAACAATGCTCTTGTTGAAGATTTTTTCTGATGTTTTTCTGAGCCAACATATATTTTACTGTGCTATGATAAAGTATTTATTTTATGATATTTGTCACACTTAAATAATTCAGATCTTCAAACACATTTATATAATATAATAAACATTTCAATATAATTAATATTATACAAAGATAACCAAAGTAAATACAAAATGCAGTTTTTAATGATGATTTCATTAATGAAGCTGACCAAACCTTCCTGGCCCTATGTGAAAAAGTAATTGCCAACCCCACACTTTTTGGAAGTCTGAGTTCAGTTTTACTTGCCACATCCAGGTCTGAATGCTGCCAGACCTGTTTGCCAGAATCAAGAAATCTCTTAAATAGAAGCTCTTCGACAAAGAAATCCAAGAGAAATTCAAGAACAGAAAAGAAACAGAGCAATTGACATGTAGCAGTCTGGAAAGGGTTCCAAAGCCATTTAAAGAGGCTTTGCGACACCAGTGAACCATGATAAGAGCCGTTATCTACAAATGGAGAAAACTTGGAACAGTGGTTAACCTCTTCAGGAGAGGCTGGCCTACCAAAATTACTC
Organism: Helostoma temminkii; assembly: GCA_900302695.1. NCBI lineage: Eukaryota > Metazoa > Chordata > Actinopteri > Anabantiformes > Helostomatidae > Helostoma > Helostoma temminkii. The sequence continues at coordinate 84,560 of OMLM01010581.1, forward strand.
CAGGAGCACAACAACAACTCATCCAGGAGGTAATAAAAGTAGTAAAGTAAAGTAAAAAGTAAGTAATTAGTTGCAGATAAGGGGTATATTCATGTATTAACGTAAACTTTGTCTTTATGTGAGACATTCGTAGCCAAATGCTGGTGTGTAAATCTGGAAATAGTAAAGCACACTTAAAAAATTAAATATTTCTTTACAGGAGAGGTCATAACTGTCGAATACAGTACCCTACATCAATATGTATATTAAAATGTCCAAGTAGCTTCATATAACTACATTATAGCATGAACTTTGAATTAAATGTTTATACACTGCTTATAAATGCTGAATGGGGGGAAACTATAAAGGCTTTAAGGTGATGTAATATTGTCTCTTTGTTATCAGAGCTTCTGCGTTTCTCTTGTCAGTGGTTCCTTATTGGCAATAAAAATTTGCTCTCATCACTGTGTTGCAGAAAGATACTTACATGCAAATATATGCTAGATCTTACTTCTAATAATTTACCATTTTTTATAAATTACAGAAAGGCAGTGGGGAATTTTTGAATTCTCTTTCATGGCTTTGAGCAGTGTCTTACAAATAAAAGTTTAATAGGTTAGCTGAAGGAAGACAGAAAAGAAAAAATGAGCGCCAAGCCTAATTTGTCTGGACTGTAATTACTGGTGAGCAGGCAGTAGGCCACAAGGGAGAAAGGTGGCCAACAACATACACATTCTCCTCTTGTTGAGCAACATTGGTGTCCTCACTTGTCGCCTGTCCAGCACTCAAAGTCCCAGCCTAATGAAGCTCTCCCACTGTGTTGAGCGTTGAGTCCCTAGGAGCAGCAGTATAGGGGAACCAACGTCATGGTCTAATGACAACCTGCTTGAAAGAGCTTGAAAGAGGTGTCAAGAAGAGGGGCATACCAGTTAAAATGTAATCATTAAAATCACTCCTCATGAAAATGAGTTAGGCCCATCTCTTTCACAGCCAGCCACCTTATCTGATATTTCTTACACTGGGCTGTTCTCTTTATATGAGACCCTGATGTGTCTGTTGGTGCTGCAGCTCCGTGATCCTGATGGTTAGATAAACCTTGGTTCAATTAGTCCCACAGTCCAACAAGAAAACACAATGGAGGTTTCATTGGAAATGACATCTTTTATTGAAGAGTGCCGGAGAGCATTGAAATATTAATTTCATAAAAAATGTATACAGCGGTCTGTGTACATGGTCTATTTTAATTCTGTGGCACATCATTCATTCTACCCTGGTGAGTGGAAATGGGGCAGTTGTGCCACTGGAGGCAGTGATTGACTCCTCCTTTTGTCTAAACAGATCACTTCATTTCATGTCCACTCCAATAGAACAATATCCTCCATTAGGGGAATATGTTTACACAACCTTTCACTGATTGAGTTTGTTTAAAAAATATGCTCATAATAAAATGTCCATGTTTAATGTAATAATGATACTAACCTTTGCATGTACATTAAGCATTGATATGCAGTTATGTGATGTTTTTGGTTTTTGTTGTTTTGTAGTGTGTCCAAGTGGCAGGTATGGGAGAGCTTGCAGCGAGATCTGCCTCTGCACCAACAATGGTACCTGCAACCCCATTGATGGCTCCTGCCAGTGCTTTCCTGGATGGATAGGAGAGGATTGCTCTCAGGGTATGGCTGTGTGTTTAATTTGCTCATTTCTAATAGCAGATTTCTCTGTCGCACTTGTCTTCATACACATTAATCATTTTCACGACCCTACACATTTTAACAGCTACCCTTAGCCTCAGCTGATGTAGAACGCATTGTTTTATTGTGATTGTTCTAATATGTGATTATCTGTGATATACAGCATTGTAGGTCAAAGATCATAATATGTCATGACTTGGGAAATTGATAATTTTTTATATAAAAGTAAAAATAACTTATGATTTGATAGATGTTACATTAGCATTGCTTTGCTTTGGGTTATTCAACCTGACACATATGTCTGCCCATATGTTATACATTTGGAGAGTAAAGCTCACACTGGAGCTTTATACTGTTTTTATGCTGAAGTATAATGTTGAATATGCTGTATATGTGTACAGGTGGGGAATTTCTATCCATTTCCTCAAAAACATATGTTATGTGGTTAATGTATACATGCACAGAACATAAGGTTTGTATGGGATCATGAGTTTGACTGAGTCTCTGGCACCTGCAGCCTGTCCCTCCGGACACTGGGGCCCTGATTGTCTGAATTCCTGTAACTGTCACAATGGAGCCCAGTGCAGTGCCTATGATGGGGAGTGCAGGTGCAGCCCTGGCTGGACCGGACTCTACTGCACGCAGCGTGAGTCTCTCACATCCAGTTAGTAGTCACACAGTGTCATCTACAGGCTGGCCAACAGAACTGCTGCAGATACTAGCCTTTTTTTTCCAGAAACAACTCGGCAACTGGTTGCTATTAGGTTTTAATTTACAAGTTTTTAGTCAGCAACATCAAAATAAAACTAATGGTAACTTCATTATTTTTCTTATTATAAATTCCAGTCATTTAACAAAGGACAGTGCAGATCATTAACATGAGTGCACTAATTTAAATTTCATTATCAGTCAAACCCCAAGGGTTTCATTCAGTCAGCTTTGTAGCAACCTGCTGCTGCTATTGTGCATTGAAATAACCTTTGTTTTAATCATTGTTCCTTTTTCTCACATACAGTCTTAGTGTTTCCAATTGTCTTGTTCTTAATCTCTATCTCTGTGTTAAGAACATCTGTATATTTTCTGCTGAAACAGGAAATGTTTCCATTCATTCACACTATTGCTTCTTGAGTATGCTGCAGAGACATTGAATGGCATTGATTTTCCTCTTCCTTTGCAATACGACCTTGAATCTTTATGTTGTCTTTCTGTCTCTTTGTTTTCTCCACCCCTCCCACCTCACAATTTTATACTTCTCTGGCCCAGGATGTCCTTCAGGGTTCTACGGCAAAGATTGCTCTGAAGTCTGTCGCTGCCAAAACGGAGCAGACTGTGACCACATCACTGGCCAGTGTGCTTGCCGAACAGGCTTCACTGGGACGGGCTGTGAGCAGAGTTGAGTAGACACAGCACATTTTAGCTTTGAGCAAAATTACCCTGTGGATGAGTGTTGTTATGTGTGTGTTCTAAAAACACTTTGGCTCCCACTCTCTAAGTGCTTTAATTTTGATGGATGTAGTAATGCACCTCTCTCCCATGCAGAGTGCCCTGCTGGTACGTTTGGATATGGTTGCCAGCAGCTGTGTGAGTGCCTGAACAATGCTACCTGTGACTATGTGACTGGAACATGCTACTGCAGCCCTGGATATAAAGGCATTCGTTGTGATCAAGGTGAGAGGTTATCGAGATGATCGGAGCTTTCCACTGTATTGTCACTCAGACAGATGTGTACACAGCGTTTAAACAAACCACTTTCTGTGATTTTTCTGTAGCAGCTCTGATGATGGAAGAGCTGAACCCATACACCAAAATTAGTCCGGCACGAGGCTCTGAGCGCCAGTCTGCAGGGGCTGTTATGGGCATCATCTTCCTCCTCCTCATCATCATGGCCATGCTCAGTTTGTTTGTGTGGTACAGACAGAGGCAGAGGGACAAAGGCCAAGAGATGCAACCTAGTGTGTCCTACACGCAGGCGATGCACATAACCAATACTGACTACTCACTCTCTGGTAAGATATTTTAGAGATTGCATTTATTCATCAGTTAGATGGAAACACTGATCAGCCACAACATTAAATCCATGAATTGGTTTTAATATTCTGGTAGACAATTGTCAGCATTGGAAAATTTTATTAGTGGCCGTGATTTAGGTGTCAGAACCCACTATGCATTGCAGCTTGCTGTGTACGAAGCTGCATAGCCACTAACTGAAACCACTGTGTGCATTTGATGTGGTTCATCTGTGTAATTTTATTACATTTGGTTTATAAACAAGCATACAGTACATGTTAAATTGTATCTTAGTTGGGAAAAATTTTATATGCTCAAACAATATATTTTCTTTTCAATATTCTAAACGTGTTGTTAAACCCTCAGAGTGTGGCAGTACTGTAGCAATGAGGACTAATGCTGCAGAAGTCAATCAGAGCCAGAACAGCAGCAGCAGTGGCCAGTGCTTCTCCAACCCCAGCTACCAAACTGTGGCTCAGTGTAATGTTGTCTCAACAATCTCCAGCAACTTGGATGGCACGCTAACCCTCAAGGTATGGTCACTGTCCATGTGTATTCCCCTAAAATGTAATAATTTCATACTTTAAAATGAAATCAAATAAAATAATACTGTGCTCTTTCCTTCGCAGTCAGGCACACTGAAAAGCAGAAATGGCTCAGAGTGGAGAGCCTACTGTAACCTCAATGACATAGGTCAGTTTTCCTCTTTATTGGGACGCACAACATACATCCTGAATTTGAACTCTGTAGGATCTTTACTTCAAGGGCAAAGACACATGTGTCATTAGTGAAAGTCTCATATTGTCAGTGGTCTGGACACAGCTCTCCTGCTGTGAATGAAGATGAATCAGAGGTTTCTTGTTAGACATAACCTTTGCTCTGATTTTGATAAGATATGCAGGTGGGATAGAAAAAGCAGCGTCACAGAGGTGAATGGGGTCACTTTGAGCTCATTAGTGGTTTTTCACTTCCTCAGTGGCACATTACTCTATCATGGCTTATATTGTGCTCCAGATCTGTGGCTGATAAAAATCTAAGTGCTATAGAAAAATAGCTTAATAATAGCTTAGATGTAATATTTGTTTTATTATTTTTTTATATAATGTGCCTTGTGATGCACGACAAATTTCAGAAGAGATTCTGACAATAAAGTAAAATCAAATCAAATCTGTTATCTGTCTGTATGTCAACACTTTACTGCCATGTTTAAAAAATAATGCAGCATTTACTTGAAGTGTGCAAAAATGTATAAAAGTCACAATTACTGATAAATACTGTGTATTTATAAAGTTATATATTGTCCTTACAACAAGATCTCCATACAACCATATGTGTATGTGTGTATTTATTAAATGTTAACAGTGTTTATATATGCAAAATATGCATTAGAGTAATATTTTATGAAGTACACATAAATTAAATACATAAATCATGCTAATAGTATCTTGATTTATTATTTATTTATTTATTCACACATTATTCGTTTCCAGTCAACATTCACACATTGCTGGATCCATATGTAATGTTTGACATTCATGTTTTGACATTTGTTACAGATGTTCAACAGGGGGAGACACAAACACAGAGAGGTTCCAGAAAAGGTAAATAATTGATTAAAGGCAACTCTGTGTGTGTGTGTGTGTGTGTGTGTGTGTGTGTGTGTGTGTGTGTGTGTGTGTGTGTGTGAGTGTGTGAGAGAGAGAGAGAGAGAGAGCAGACAGATACTGCATGTGAAATCCTGTTCAGCTTCACCAGCACCAATATTACAAAAACCTTTTATTCTCAGCAGCATGTGGATCAATTTTGCCATTTGGTTTCCTTCCCCCTGTTTCTCTGAAACAAAATCCCATATCCTTATATTCTCCATGATTTATGTGAAAACTCTCTCTACACTTTGGACAAGATCATGGTGGGCTGAGGTTTTGTTCCAACGGTAATTGCTCTCTATGGCTCAGTGCCGGATTTGTCATTTTGTCTCCCACACTGTGCAGACGTTGGTGAATGTGAGGGACCCAGGGGCGTGAAGAGTGGTCTGAAGCAGCTTTGCTGCAGTCTCTAATGAGGCTTCTTATCAGGCCGATGAGACTGTTATGGATGGGATGAGCCTTCCGCTTTCTTCCCCTTTGTGCTCTGATTACTATATATCACCATTAGTCACCTGTCAGAGACAAAAGAAGTACAACTCTTTCAGAATGGCAACGATTTTCAGTGCCATTTTCTAGGCTAGACTCCAACGTCTATTTAAATTTTAGTGGTAATATCAGAGTCTAGCATTAAAATCACTGCTATAAGTCAGTGACAATATCTTCCAGTATCTTCATATTTCCTAATACTGAATATGTCCTTGTTTCATGGCTAATGCAGATTACATCAAGGGCTCCATGTGCAGCAACAGCTCCTGCTCCCTTAATAGTGAGAATCCATATGCCACCATTAGAGACCCACCAGGGCTCAGTTGCAAGCACGCAGAGAGCAGCTATGTGGAGATGAAGTCCCCCTCCCACCGTGAAGTGCCCTTTGGAGGCACAGCCACCCTCCTGGGCAGTGCAACCAGGAATGTCTATGATGTTGGTGAGTGCGATGCTGCTTTGCTGTGTGGAGCTCAGCAGGGTCCTGCAGTTTATGGTCTCTCTGGTTATGTGCCCTGCTGTGAGCCTGTATAGACCTTGTAAGGCTTGATAAGAGGAAATGTGAGCTGCCCTTCTATTGCATGCACTTTCCTCTTTTTCCTCGTCTGCCACTCTTTTTAACACCAGTGTTTTTCTCATGTACCTCCTCATGTACCTTCTTTTCCTTCCTTTTTCCTTCCTTCCTTCCTTTTCACAGAGCCAACAGTGAGTGTCCTGCAAGGACCCAATGGTATGGCCACTGGATTCTCCCAGAGCCCCTATGACCTTCCCCGCAGCAACCACATCCCCAGCCACTACGACATACTGCCCATGCGTCACAGCCCAGTGCACACATCCCAACCACCACCAGAAAGCCCGAGCTCTCTGCTCTAGAGGGCGTACCGTCTACCTGGCCCTGACAACATGCCAGCATCCGGGAAACTTTCAGCCAACATTTAACCAACGGCACTCCCTTTGTCTCTGTGTGTGTTTGATTTAGATACACAAATGCTGAAATGGAAGGACAGCCACAGCTCTTCTGAACACTGCTGTCTTTGGCTCCCTCACTCTCACTTTTTCTGTGGCCCTGAAGGAGGGAGGTGAGAAAAGAGTGTCCTACACAACAGTGACCGTTCACCCATTTTATTTTCTTTCGGGAACTGATCAAACTGCTGCTCATCCTCTTTGTGGACCTCCTGAAGTGGAACACAGTAGTTCCAGCTCTAAGGGTGGCAAACATAGATTGGATGGAAAGCTTATTTACAGGGAGAGAGCTATCTTCACACTCATTTTTAGCCTATGATAAAGGTTTACTACTTCAAGGCAGCCAAGTGTTTATAATATCCCCTAAATAGATTTTCTTATTTTCTCCACAGGAAGGAAGGCATGGCAACCTTGATCATGTCAAAGCAGGAAATGATTTACTACATGCAGTGGTCAGAGTTTATGATTCGTCACTGTGTGCAGCAGCTGTAGATCACAGTAAAGCTCACATAAAGTGATTTTGATCATCTTCTCTGAAGTAAACAAACATTTAGTCAAATACGAGAGGACATTCTGTTTTTGAGGTTAAACATGGAAACCCAGCAGAGAGAGAACAGAGTGTGAGACAGCTTGGATAAATAGAAAAATATTATAAAGGCCCTTTATTTAGTTATTCATTAAAGATCATATAGTAACCATACTATTGTGATCCATGTCTGTAACTGAAGAGCTTATTTTAAGTTGTAGTGCAAGTGAGGCCCAGTGTATCTGGAGACGCACTCAGGTTACCAGTGTTTTTGTATTTATTGCATTAAAGAGCGTATACTAGGTCTAAAGTTTTGATTTTTCCCCACACTGATGAAGTGATCAGCTCTTGTGTTGTTTTCTATGTGAAGCCATTTTTCTTGCAAATGTCTTAGTTTACATTTTGAAGTTTTGGGTGTTAAAGAAGGCATTGCTTTGACCTTTTATGTTTTGTATTTATATAGCTAATTGCTTTATTTAATAATTTATATTAGTGATGGTGAGTTTTTATCATTGTGACACTAGAATTTAAAAAAAAAGATGAGCATGATCAGAAAATGGATATCCACTAATGTAGATAACACAATTTATCTTCTTGTGAGATGATCAGTGTCATTTTGTGAACTGTTTTTGAAGTTACTTAAAATGTTCTTTCTCTCTCTCTGTGAGACTGTAAATTTAAAATAAGGTTTCAACTGACCAGTTGGAGACCCACAAATATCCTGTGCAGTATTTATAAAGGGAACCATATGTAAAAAAAAAAAGGTCCATATAAAAGTATTTTATGTTTGTATCAGCCTAATTAACCTCTTTATTTACTGAATTTATTCATTCACTATGTGAATTCCATTTCACTCTCTGTAGAAGCAATAACATGTTGACAATCGATGCCCAGACAGTATTTCATTAGTGCTGGACATTATGTCATCTTCAACTAGTGTGGTGACAGTAGATCATACATGGACTGTTTTTCCTCTGAGGAAGGCTTTTCCAGTTGCTGTCATAACAATTCTGCTTGTTGTTTTGGTACATACGTTTAAAATTAAAAGCCTATTCTGACATCAGAAACCCGTCTCAGTCAGGTGAATGCCGTGGGGAGAACGAAAATAAATTTGACTTCTAACTTCAAATGTTAGATGGAACGTGCCTGTCTTCATCCGTAAATGTGAATATTAAAATGTCCTGGCAATGAAAGCTGACAAGAGTGCTGATGCTGATGAATGAAAGATTCAAGTCTACTATATAAGAAATTGAAATCTGTAATGGAGTGGCTACACGGCTTGTGTCTGCATAACAAAGCCTCAAAATGTTTAAAGTCTGTGGGTGAGAAAATTCATAGCTACCAGTCATAAGAAGGGACTTTTTGTAAAAGCGCTGTCACGTTAAATACGCTTAGAGAGGTTACAACTTTAACATATATTCATTGTAGGCTTCATAGTTTTTCAAAAGAAAATTGGTGGCAATTTTATTTCTTAAAAGATTTGTGGAGCACTTCAGAATCACCTTTATATTTCTTGCATTTCAAAAAATGTGTTGAACATTCACACGATCAGCAAGAAGGTTGAATTTCTAATAAACCTAGTACTGACACAGTAATTCTACACTTTAATGAACTGTACACCAGGCTGAAAAGCTAACTGGTTTCACCTCTGGCTATATGTTTGGTCAACAGTGTGCTTTGATGTACTTATTGGAAGTTAGGGGATAGGGACTGAAAACAACATTTGCATTACTGCAGCCACCCCAGAGTGATTTTCCGTAACGGGTGCATGTGCATGTATGTACTGGTGAAACAATGAAATACAATTCAGGAAGTCCAGCTTGAGCAGCAAGTTATCAAATAGTAGAGGCTCATTGCTTATGTTAGAGGAGGATACTTGTGTATATGTGTATATATGGTCAGTGCAGTGACTTGCTGGATAATGTTGCAACATTAATTCAGTTTAATTTTAAATTTAGGTTATTTTCTATAGTGTCAATTCTCAACAAAAGTAATCTCAAGACCCTTTACAATGTAAGCTTTAAGACTTTACAATACAACTAAATACTAAATAATACAGAAAACCCAACAAATACCCTTTGAGCAAGCACTAGGCAACAGTGGAAAGGAGAAACTCCCGCCAGCAGAACCAGGCTCAGGATGGTTGGTCATCTGCCTCCACTGGTTGGGGTGAGTAGAAAGAAAAGAAAAAAGAACAACAGGCCACAGAACAACAACAAAAAAAAGTTGGTCGGTGATGGGCTAGCAACTAAACGCTGGGAACATACAGCTTTAAGGCCGATGATACCTGCAGAAAAAGAGAGAGAGAGAGAGAGAGAGAGAAGCATAACTACAGAAGAGAGAAGGCACAAAGTTAATAACACACATTGGTAGTGTATGAATAGATGGAGAAAAGAGGAGGAGCTCTTCCTCCAGCGGTGTAAATCTATTGCAGTGTAACTAAAACATGGTTCAGAGTCACTTTAAACAGCTCTGGCAGGTTAAAGCAGGTTACATATTTTTAATTTAAATTTTTTTTATTGTATTTTTTTGCCAAATGACTCTGCATTGGTACCTCCATCGCACTGATGGACTCTCTTCTTTCAAATAAATGAGGTGGTTGTGTTTAATCATTTATTTATTTTTTATTTTTTTACACAAAAACAATGTACAGTGTAACAACACATCGAGTCTTGGGGTACACATGTACATCACTGATCTTTATATCTAAATTGCTTAAAATAGTTAATTTAGTAGCTAGATTGTGCACTGTGCACATATAAAACACTGTGGGTTCAGTTTTTGGTACTGTGCTCAGAGCAGTATTGTGTGTATAAATCCTATCACCGTGTGTCACAGAACTGCATTAAATTTCCAGACACTAACTGGAGAACTGACTCGGGTAGTTTGTGATGAAGTTGAATTGTGGCTAATTATCAAGCAAATTGTCTTTTGAAATTAGGCACAATATGTTCCAGGTGAGTTGCTGTGAGCCACATCATTCCAGTGTAGGAGTAGCAGGCTCAAGCTCTCAAGCTCTACAGATGATGGGCGTGTTGCTCAGCTGACAATTCCCAATCCAGGAAAAAGAAACGCAACCAGTGAGTCAAGAATCACATGGACCAAATGCAAGTACTTTAGAAAGAGCTTTACAATGTTAATTTAGTTAAAGTTATATCCTCTGCCCTAATGATTCAATAGAGTCTTAAACCCACATCTGTCCATATCTGCACTCTGTCGTTTCTAATTTAGCAGCAGAAGCAGCAGCTATCTCACAGGAAATGTGTTTATTCACACATTCAGACATGTTTATATGTAGTACCCAAGGTCATTTCTATGCAGCTCATGAGCTCACAGTATAGATTGCAGTGAAAGATGTTCTAAACATTAAGTTCACTTTAACCAGTATAAAAGTATGTTTTATTTATATGCCAATTCTGATTAAGTAAATTTACTGTTTTTACATCAAAAGGCATAATTCAAGCTGTAACAACAAATGCAGCTGTAACAAAGAAAATATATGCAAGAAAAACCTAATCCAGCCAAACACAGTGAAATTATCCACACTGACAATGTGGTGTGTAGTAGCATCACCAAAAACAATACATGTTTCTGTTCAAAGGTAGTATTCTACCTGGATTCAGAATTTATTTTCCAGAGACCAAACAGAATTAGTTTAAAGGATTTAAATAGTGTAGGTGCAAAACACAAAATAACAGAACCTGGACAATGTATAAATTCAGTGAAGGACAGTCTCGTGGCTGATTATTAAGATTATGCATAGGGAAAGACTGAATAATGCAGACCTCATGCATAATCTTTTCTGTTGTAGTCAACCTGTCAGCTATATCGCTCTGTCGCAGTTGTTTTACAAGACGCTTAATGTCAGAAAGAGGCTGTGCTTTTAAATGCACCTAGATGCTGACCTCAGTGCTGCTGGATAAACTGTCACTTTCACTTCAGTCTGACCTCGCCTGTTAAGAGTCAGGGTGGTTCACAGTTATTTATATTGGGTAAGGAAATGCGAAGACAATTTTAATATATACTGGTGCATGTTAAGACAAGCTTTTAGAATCTAATCACTGTAACTCTGCTTATTTAAACGTTTAAACAGCTCGTTTTAATGTGTACCATTTGACCGCTCTCTGCTGTGGCTAAATTCCACAGCAAAGCTCAGCTGCAGATCTATATTGTGGTCACGTCCTGCTACAGGAACTGTGAGGATCAATCAGAGAGCTGGATCTTCACTTAGCCATTCTTAATGCATAATCAGTATTCATCCCAGTCTGGACGATCATTTTCACTTCTTCTGCGTCTATAACTGTTCCCAAATTCAGGCCAAAATGTACACTGACAGGCATGACTCTACGCAATAACTAAATCAGCCATTTAACAAAGTAAGACTGGAGTAATTATAGGGACAAAAGCTTTGGCTGAATCAGTCAAATTATAGAGACCAGTACAAGAAGACAGGACAGGCTGTGAAGACAATAAGAGGACACTCAATTTTCATATGGGTCCAAAATTGAGGTCACCCCAGAAATTTCCTTTATAAGAAAAAAAAAGAATATTTCCAACATGATCTCAAGGACAACAACATCTCAACTGCTGCTCTTATTATAGTAGAAATCCGCACAACAGACCTGTAATGTCCCTTTCATTAGTGTTTCTGTGGTGTTCTCTATTTAATCATACTCAGCCTGACATAACTGCAATAATTTAGCAATGTCATCTATTTGCTTAAAAAGGTAATATTATCTTGTTGAATTAGTGTCC
>OMLM01010581.1:96629-128167 GCA_900302695.1 Helostoma temminkii
TCAAATTATTATTATTATTATTATTATTATTATTATTATTATTATTGAAAACCAAACCAGTGAATGAATGCTACAGCACAAACACTATTTCTCTGGATATTGACACAGACACAGTTACAACCTGTGAAGCGATTAGAAACTGAATAAATGTCTATCTAAAACTCTCTAACCTTGATGAATATGTGAGTTATTATATTTCTGGGTGTAGTTCAGGCCTAGCTGCAGTTAAACGCTGCCATTCCTCCAGTTCACCACCAGAGGGCAGCAGCTGCCTGTTGACTGTGGATAAAGAGCGAAAAAGTAAGGACAGAGGACATACTGTAGTTTCTTTTCTGTTTAGTGCTGTTTTCGGTGCAGTATAGTTCATACTTAAAGTTATAGTTCAAAATAAAACACTAGAAAGGCGTTAGTAATACATTTTTAACGCCCTTCAACCAGTTCTATATTGATATTACGCAGCCTGTTACGTAAGTGGTTCCATGGTGTAATGGTTAGCACTCTGGACTCTGAATCCAGCGATCCGAGTTCAAATCTCGGTGGAACCTTCCTTTTCTTCTTTATTTCTCCAAACGCTACATGAGATGGAAAAGTCAACATTTAAATATTAAATATTTTTTAGCTTTTAAAATGTAATTATAAAGTATATTTTCGAGTGGTTGCATCAGGCTGGCTGATCTTTTTAACCCACTTCACTGAGATGTAATAATGTTTTGGTTTACAGTGATGTTTACATGTTCCTTCAGCCTTACTGAGCATTTTAAATATTCATCGTAGTTCCTCTTCAACCGAACCAAACCATATGACAGGATAATTTCATCAGGAATTTCAGCATGGATATTTATCAAAGTATTATTTCTAAAATAATCTGTAATGCACCTAATAATAATTAATGAAGCTCTCACACCTGTGTTTACCTTGATTGTCTTTGTGTCACATGTTTAGACACTGTATAAGAGTACACTCAAATGTTTGGACATACATAGGAATTATGTTTTCTGTGAAAAGATACAGCTGTTTCTGGTAACACAATCTTCGGCTGTGTTGCCATCATTGCAAAAGGTTTTTCTAATAATCAGTTATCATTTTAAATCAATAAACTTGCATTAGCAGATATAATGTGTTATTGAAGAACAATACTAATGTTTACTGTATGTTTATGTGAATATTCCTTTTCAAACAGCTGCTTCCAGCTACAATAGTCATTTACAATAATAACTGTATTTCTGATAAATTAGACGTTATAAAATCACGGTCATTTCTGTGTGTGTCCAAACGTTTGACTGGTTGTGTAAGGTAACTTGTCACTTCCTTGTTTGCACAAGTTTTTCTTAAACCTGTTGATGACATATTAGTCACCCAGAGAGTTCAAATTGCCATGTTTAGCTAAACTTTTGTCTTTTCTCTTCCACAAATTGTAATCTACTTTTTTCTTCCACCTCTGTTGTACAGAGTGTAACCACAGCTGCTGGGTTTTCAGCTTTTGGCAGCAGCAGTGCTGTAGTAACTGAGTTTCTTTACAGGCTTCATCTTTAGGTTCCCCTTGTTATGCCACGGTATGTAACACCTACAGAAACTGTCTGTGTTGATTTTATATATACACATATACTCTTTTTTTAAACTTGAGTTATTTAAGATCATATCAGTGAAAGTAAATGAGATCGTTCAGCAAAAACTGGATCCATCTGTTGCATAGCATGTTCTGACCTTTTATACCACAACTCTTTAATGTAAATACGACATGGATACTGTTATTATAAATATCTAATAAAAACATCAAAGATGATGACACAGCAAAATGTCTGAAAAGTCTAAACTGTCTGCAACCTTCCGGTCTTCAAATATGGTCATTTAAGTTTTTGTAACATCTTGGTACTGGCCACACAAGGGCAGTAGAGGGCCACGTTGTCTGTGCTGAGTAAGACAAATTACTACAACTATCAAGGCTCAGTCATGTTATAGATTATAATATCAGTAATGTTGATTTGTTGGGGCAAAACTAGACTGTACATGAATGTACAGTGTTATAATTGGTATGACATCTATGATCCATGTTTCTTTGTTGCGCTCATGGAGAATTTGGTTTTCAGGAGACATAATCAGTAAAAAAAAACAATAAACAAAACATAAATTAGTAATAAATAAACTGGAACAACAGTCACACAAAATAACACCACACAGCACACATTGGGTCTGTTTGTTGGCTGTATTGATGGTGTGAGGTCAAACTTGTCTGAGGGGCTCAAAAACACTTTGAGTGCGGCTCTGAATTTATCAGTGTGGAGCTGGCAGGTTGCTGTCATGGTTACAGGCGGCGGAGGGAGCATTTTATAACCTTTATCTACAAAAATAACAACATAAGTAGGAAAAATACAGAAAAACAGAGACTCCAAACTCACCACAGAGATGCATCGACGGATGAATTCAGAACTTGTAAATACAGACAGGTGTCTCTGCCACAGACGTCGCTCTTCGGTCACCGGCTGTGTCATCAGTGACGTCGGTGAGGGTTGTAATCAGTCACGTGAACCGCGCAGGTCTGGATAAAGCGCTGCTCTGGATTCACGGTGTGTTCCTGTGCACCCATCCCACCGAGCATCAGTGTTTTTATTATAGCACATTTAGAAGAGAATAAACATTAGACGAACCTTGCACCGGGAAATAATATTTATCACCAACAAGAAAACCTGGTTTTATTTCGACGTAGTCTCATTTTTGGTCACATCATCTTTAAATCGTCGTGACTCTGAGATGTGAGTAGATTTTTCCTTGTATTTAGAATAAGAGCAAAACGCTCGCACATCGTCAAACACCGTTTCTGTCATGATGCTTCTAGTATTTATTTTTATTCTGTGATGATGGTTGTTGCAAATGGGATTAAATGTTTTTCAATCGGTATTTTAAAGATAATCCGGTAAATATGTTATTTTATTGTCGTGGAACTAGATTGGTAATAAAAATAATCTAATGCTTTATAGCGAGCAGCCCAGCCTGTGTGTAATTCACAGTATTTACAGTTCGCCCATTGGTTACAGTGAAGTCATATGGAGGCTTATTTCATTGTATCTAGATGCTCCATAAGATGGCTTCTTCTGATGTGGGCATGTCTTATTCCAGCCGCTGTGGTCAGATGTGTTTTTTTAAATGACCGATTGCAATTAAATATTAGTAAAGCACGTAGTGCAAGCGCTGCACTCGCAGGGGTCTTCTCAGTATTCGTCTATTTCCAGTACCACTTCAGAGGGTTTTACTCTTCATCATTCTGCTCTGTTTATCCTGGGCGTGTATGGTTTCCTCGTCAAGCAGGCAGGGTCCCCCTGTCAAATGTAAGGAATGCAAATGGCTAATGAGAGCGAGGGCTGTCTTCATGGCTAAGAGGGAACAGATGCTGAGTGAAATGTTGAGGTGGTTCCCTTCCCAGATCAAGCTGCCCATCCTCCCTGCCCTCCTGCTGTTCACTCAAACCCATAGCCTGGGTCTGACGGTCCAGCAGCCACTGATTATGTCCCCTGGGCCATAAATACAGCAGCACTATCATGCTCATAGCAAAAGTAAAAAGGCCTTCATTTCAAAACACAGACAGTACAGAGAGATGACCAGTTTTTATGTGTCAAAAATGTGCTGTTTTGCAGCGAAATGTTTTTGCATGAAAAATCAAAAGACAGAGATAAAACAGATAAATGATCAAGCCACTTTTTTATTTTGATTATTTATTATTTAGATTATTATAGTATCATAAATGGTCCTATTTATGGCATATACAAACAAACTGGCAGTTCCACCTTTAATAAGTGTGTGTGTATTAATACATTCAATCATAATTATAGTCAAGCCCAAAGGTAGGATTCAAGTACAATGAGTTAATTTATTTAATGAAACAGGCAATTTTTAAATAATGTAAAGTTACTTTGAAATCTAGAAACCGGATATTGGGATATTTTAAATGAAGCACTGACGCTAGTGGATACATAATATGTAAAGTAATGTTTTCTGGGGAAAAATACGTTTGTGGTTCCTTGTGACGGCAATTCAACAAAACATAATGGCACAAGTGGTTGACACATTATTGCAAAGTTAACAGCTGACACACAAACAATAGTGGATGCGAACAGGGAAGTTGGCTTAGCTTGCCAGAAGAGGAAATCCGCTTTGTCCTTATTTGTCTGCTTTTATGAGGAAATCTGTGGTGAGTGAAATGATTGCAGTTTCTGGGGAGACCATGAGTCACTCACTGTCAGTGTTGAGCCAAATCAGGGTTTGCCTGCAGTAAGTGAAGGAGTAGGAAGATGGCTGAAAAATCTTGTGGAAAATAAAATATCAAGTCTGGGTGAGTCAGGTTTATTTATAGGCTTTTTGTCACTAAGGCAGGTCTCAGAGGATTTTAAAAGACAAATGTTTCTAGATTGACAGGGTGAACGGAGTGATGCAACACAGTGTAAAAAACAAAGCAAAGCACAAGACATGTGACAGCAGAACGATAGTAACCTTTCTAAACCAGTGCAGCCAAGCAGTGCCGTCCTTAGCCAATAATGGAAACTTTCTAAAATGTTGTTAGGACAAAAAGGAACAACTGTCTACAGGCCTGTACACTGAGAGGTTAGATGGTGGTATTAATGCCTCCAGCCCAAAACAACAAATAGCCCTAAAACATGTTAAAGTGTAACAAGATTAACAGGCGGGCATTAATGTATCGAAACTACACGTTCACATTATTGAAATGATGACACAGATTTTCTGAGCAGAACACATCTGTGGTGGTGACACAGCCCATTACTCATATTTAAAGAGAACAGTGTTAATACATCACAGTAAAAATGCTCTGTTCAGTTTCGTGCTCACTTTTAATGTTGTTGCTATGGCGAGGCTTGGATATAATTTTAGGCCTCTGCTTCCTGTGGAGGGGGAGGAATAGGCACAGTGGATGACATGATAGTTGGAACTGGAGATTACATCTATTTAATCCTGAACCTTCCAAGTATTATATGACACATCTGCCCTGCTCTGTATATTTAGCAGCACTACAGATAGCAGGTACTTAATGGATTTACATGAATGATAGAAATGAGTGAAAGAATTATTTAAGCCTTTAACTTTCTTTGGTTGTTAGGTGACTAAATAAAACGGAAATATGACTGTTGCTTGTTTTTCTTTACATAATCACTGTGGATTATAGTGGCTGCATTTGTCTGGTGGTGTCTTTTACAGTGAATATCAAATACAGGAAAGACTGTTATGTATAATAATTTATACTCAAATCAATGTAAAAAAAAAAACTCTATTAAGTTAGTCAGTAGAAATTATTTTGTGACACCTCTCAAAGTGATAGTTCTGGACTTCATGGTTTTAAGAAATTAAACTTAACAATTTAAATGAAACTGTTTTTGAGGATGTGAAGAAGAAAACAAATGTTGTTCTTCTTAATTACCATAGGCCTGTAATGTATATTTACATAAATTGCCAGTGGAGCATTTGATGAGTTTGGTGAAAGACAGAAAAACCATTTGCTGTTCAGCTTGCTGAGTCACTGGGTATACCCACAAGGCTTAACACTGTAGAGTGCACATATCCTGCATCATAACAACCATCCACATATCTGAGAACACTGGACGTAAACACTAAATACTGCAGTATCCATAGCAATATAGAGATGACGAGTCATAAGAGAGCAGCTTGTGAAACTGAATTTGGTGGTTAATTTGTTTTCTTTATCCAAATGATATTAATACATCTCTGATTACAAATCATTATTAGTGCTCACATTCTAGTGGAAATGCTGTAGCATGCTTACTACTATGCATTATCTTCATTTGTTTTCATGTTTTCATGAGTGATAAGTTTCATGCCCTGAACATGTAAGCAGTGCTTAGCACATGGCCACAGTGGGGAACAACACACAGATCCATTAGCTTTAATGCCAAAGCCCTAAGTGGGTGAGATATGGTCACCGCTTCTTGTGTGCCATGCTTCCTAGCAATGACACATGCAGCACAGACAAAGGGGATACGCCTCATATCCCAGTGGGGAAAATAATAGGCAGCTGTTTATCAGAACTGCTGAGAGAGATAAAGCAGCCTCTTCAGTTGAAGCACAATAAGCTGGCCCAGCACTGAGAGAGCTTCCAGGGCTCCATGCTTTGTGATAAAGCTATAACAAGCTGACTCACAGGCCTTCCCCCTCTGTTCCTTTCTTTTCCCAACATTTTTGAGCACAGAATATACACTGTCTGATTTTTACTTCACTGAAAAATCCAAGAGAGCTTTTTGCTGCACCACAGCGCACACTCTCTTCATTTCCCAGTGCTCGGCTAGAGTTCTGATACTTTTGCTTTCCTCACATTTTTTCTTTTTTCTACACAGGCATGTGTTTTATTTTATATAATCGGTCATGGCATATAGTAAGGTCATTGGTCCTCCCATATTTCTTGGGTGTTTTTGCAGACAGGAATGCATGCTAAATGCTTCCAGGTGCTTTCATTACATTTCTTCACTATATAATGTATATGTAATGTGGGTAATGTCTACATCTTAGATGATGTACTGTGCTTCTATTGCCATGTTTACTGCAACAATTGGAACAACAAGAAAATGTATAGTGTGCTAATGGAGTGAATCTAAAAGTGATATTGTTTTATCTAACCTAAAACAAGGTCAGATAAAACCTTTTTTTTACTAGCTCCTGGCTGAGCTGGTTTGCTCATTTCCAGTGCCATGTTCCTCTTGTTTTTAAGGTAGACTACATCCTTCTCACTCCATTGTTACTTTTCAGCCTTCATTGTGGTAATGGGAAATGATGGAGGATAAAGGGCCTCGTGTAGCCGACTACTTTGTGGTTGCCGGCCTCACAGACTCATCCAAGCCTCTGGAGGATGAGCTCCACTTTGATGATGCCGGTCCCAAGTCTGTGAAACCCAAAGCCCCCATCACTGATGTAGCCGTGGTGATCCGCTCCCTTGGTGAAGAGGTACCTCCAGGTTTCACCTGTGTGGAAAGCACCCCCTCAGGCCTCTCTGCAGAGCTCAATGGAGCCAGCCTCAGGGGCCCGCAGATCTTCTTGTGTTTCAAGCGAGGCAGAGATAAGCCTCCGCTGACAGATCTTGGGTAAGCAGTAATCCACAGTCACTGACCCTTTACTCACCCAGCACCACTAATCACTTCTTTGCTCTGGGTCACTCTAATCTCCTCACAAACACATGTTCTAGTTTGTTATCTCTTAAATGAGTGCAGTATCAAACCAAAATTATCTTTTTAAGAATATGTTGTTTCAAATAAGCATATATTGTAAAATAAACACTGCTTTGTATTTCAGAGTTTTGTATGAGTGGAAAGAGAAACTTAAGCCTGGATGCCACATCGTCCAGACCACGCCCTCAGGTCGCCCTGCCAACATCAGCAACTCATCCTCCCAACGCATCTACATCACCTACCGCCGTGCCCCAAAGAGCCAGCCCCACACATCATTGGCTGTCACTGATGTCTGCATCATCATCCCTGGTAAGGGAGAGATGCCCCCTCACACCTTCTGCAAGGTGGACAAGAACCTCAACAGTAGCATGGTAAGGTGGAAGTCTGAGAACACAGGTATTTCTTGAACATGTCTGCACAAATAACTCATTCTCATCTGTGGTCTTGTTTTTTCTTCACATTCCAGTGGGGATCCTCTGTCTATCTTTGTTATAAGAAGTCTCTTGCTAAAGCAAACACAATCGCATACAAAGCAGGTGAAGTACTGAGCAGAATTTGTATCATGTGCCAAGACTTGTCGACAAGTGTCATATTTATTGCCCCTTCATAAAGCGGCAGTGGATTTATGAAGACTGTGTTTAACTGAGTTGTGTGTTTCCACCAGGTCTGCTGTGTAGGTACCCCGAAGAGGACTATGAGTCCTTCCCACTGCCTGAGTCAGTCCCTATGTTCTGCCTGCCCATGGGGGCTACAATTGAGTGCTGGCCGGCACACACCAAGCACTCTCTGCCTGTTTTTTCCACATTTGTGCTGACAGGGGCCTCTGGAGAAAAGGTAAAACCACCTATTTACGTTAGCCTTATGCATAACCATGTTCATTTCTCATAATCCCTCTCTAATTGCACTCTTGAGTGTTTCACTTATCTTTTTGTGCCATGCAAAACTACAACAGAAACCTGCAAAAGTGCATAGTGACATTGCCAGGAAATCCATCACTGCCTTCAGAGACCTGTTAACTTTCTTTTTCATTATCATTAATTAAGCACTTGGCCCAAATTTTACATCTGTGTTTTGCCCTTCAATATACAAATTCTCCTAATGGCTTTATTTCATCCAGCCTTTCCATCTTGATGTCCCTCTGTGCTGCTCTATGTGCATTAGTATCTCTTATGGATTAGTCTGTTGATGGACTGCAGCATTATTTCTAAAAATACCAGACAATCTTAATCAACTTCTAAACTCTGACCGGAATAAAAAACAGTCTAAAGGCTGTGTTTGGAATACTGAAGGGCTAACTTTTGAAAGCAATGCAGCATAAAAGACTTTTTACAGCTCATCTTTTGAATAATGGATATCTCATGCACCACTTGGGCTGTTGGGCAAGTTTTAAATGCCTCAGTGCTCACTCGCTCTTCCCTGCAACCTCTAGGCTGCAGGCTAGTCTCCTGGCACTTTATGCCCAGAATGATTTGTTTATGTGTTTGAGAAGAAGAACTTCAAAAGACTGAGTATGATTTAACTGATTTATTATGATTAAAATTCTCCAGTGGAGCTGCCACAACAGCTTACCAGAATAAGTTATTTTAAAGGACCTATCACTGTGTGTCTTTTTAAAGTTGGCATTAGAATGTTAACAAGCTTTTTCTGCGGGTGCATTGTGAATGCATAAGATATTCTTGATGTTCGTCATCGCACTTATATTGTGATCTCTTTGCGTGCAGGTGTACGGAGCAGCCATCCAGTTCTATGAGCCTTACTCAGAGGAGAACCTGTCGGAGCGTCAGCGCTCACAGCTCGGATTGCCAAGCTCTGATCTTGGATCTGATGGGACCAGAAGTCTTTACAGCAACAAGAGCATCTGTCTGCTCTCCCACTGGCCCTTCTTCCAGTCCTTCAAGAGCTTTCTCACTTTCCTCTACAGATACTCCATCTCTGGACCACATGCACTACCTATTGAAAAGTTAGCAACTTGTAAAGATTTTGTAATTTTGTTGAAAAAAGTATTCAGGTCTTGCTGACAGGATTGTGTGCACTTCTTTATTTACATTTTTTTATTCACAGGCACATCTCACACTTCATGCAAAATGTGCCATTCCCCTCCAGTCAGAGACCAAGAATCCTCGTGCAGGTGAGCTACATGAATGTTTTCAGACCACAGTAGTCAGGTGCTTAATCCTCCATGCACTGATCCTCTAACATTTTTCTGTGTCTTCCACAGCTGTCTCCACATGACAGCCTCATACTGAGCCAGCCTGTCTTCTCTCCACTGCCTCTCAGGTAGGGAGACATCAGTAAAATGTAAATTTAGAACATGAAGACATGCTGCATGTTTTGCGTTCTTGATCTTAAACGTCTTGTTTTATGTGTATGTTTTTGTGCTCTAGTGGTGGAAGCCTCTCCACGTTACTACTGAACCTGGGACCGAAAAATGCAGCCACTCTTTTGGTGCTGGCTGTGACAGAGCACAAGATCCTGGTTCATTCCCTGCGTCCCGCTGTTCTCACCAGTGTTACAGAGGCCCTTGTATCTGTACGTCTTGTTCTTTCATCTGCACTAATAACTCTAAAGAGGGTGGTCTGTGATGTGATTATAGTCACAGCGATTGATGAGTTAAGAGGAGAGGCCAAAATGCCAATGAATAAGTATTAGGGATGTAGAAAATAAATGTTGCTGACTAGATCCCCGTTTAAATCTCTTATATTACCCTTGTGTGTATCATTCATTCGATGCTTTCTACTGATGGATGTGAAGACACTGATGTTCTTCTTTTCAGATGATTTTTCCTTTCCACTGGCCATGTCCTTACATCCCTCTCTGTCCACTGGCCCTAGCTGATGTGCTCAGTGCACCGTGTCCTTTCATTGTTGGTGTAGACTCCAGATACTTTGACCTTTATGTGCCCCCGGCTGACATCAGCTGCGTTGATCTGGATACCAACACTATCTCCCAGTAAGTGACCCCTAACTGCAACATCAGTGATAGATGGCCACTTTCAGCTTTACAACACCAAGCAAAAAATCAGCACAATAAAAATGGGAAAAGTTTTTATTGGTCTTCTTCTCAATGTTATTGGTTTCTGTCAGTGAAGGTCTCTCTTCTGTTACGATAGGAGCTGGAATGTGAAATATTCTTACTGTACACAAAAGCACATTTGGTTACCGCTGGTCTTCCACATCAATTCAAAAGCTATTTTACAGAGAGATTAAATTGTCAGTGCTGATGTCAGCGTATCAGTCTTCCTCCTTCTATCTTTTTGCAATGTTTCTTAACTGTCCTCCCTTGTAATGAAAACCATATGGCCTGCTTTCAGAAAAGACGACAAGAAGGCTTTAACGTGGAAAATCTTGCCCAGGAGGGCCTGCAAACATCTTCTTAGTAGCCTGAATAAGCTCCATCAGCAGCTCATTGAGGGTAAGTCTACTCTGATGCTGTGTCACAATATATAAATGGGTTTATGAATAATTTAGGCAGGTTGCATAAATCTGTTTAGTCAGCCTATAGAGTATAAAAAAACACAAACTGGAAATTGTATTAAACCTACCTACAATGCATCCAAGAACATACTGCTGTGTGAGTATAAAGTAGTTTTTATGGTTTATCCACTCCTGTTCAATGTGCCTCATGTACTTTATTATCCAGCTACCATAATTCCTAGAATTACTTTTACCCTCTTATTCAAATTACTTCAAATGGCTTATGTGGTTTGTCAGTGGAAAAGCTGAAATATCTGCCTCTCCTTTCACTGTCACTGTTAAACACCAATGGGAAATAATTCCCTGCCTCAAAAGAACTTCCTTTGAATGTAACAGACTAACTGATGAGTGTGGCAATGCCCATCAGTTTATCCACCATTATGACAGGGAGTAAAACATCTCTGCAAATGTTATCTCAGAATCTATAGACTCCAAAAAACTGCGTTGAGCCTCTCACCTTTTAACCAATACTACCATGAAAAGTGTGTCAACACATATTAGGTGGATTACCATGTAATCTGGAACTGGCATTCAAGTTTTACTCAGGATCAATTGTAAAACCTTAGGTGAATTTTCATCACCAATAAAATTTCGCTGATACCCGGGTTTATGACCAGATACCTGTAAAACTGATGGCATTTCTATCAGCTTGTTGTTATACTCTATGTTTTGCTGATTTACAAACTGTAGCATACTAAGGCATTAAACTAAGCTTGTGAGCATGTTATACACTATACCACTACCTGCTAAACATCAGCATGTCACCAGGCTAGCATTCAAATCATTGCAGTAACAAAGTGCAGTCTTAGAGCTGCTAGCATGGCTGTGTGTTGCTGTCCCAGCAACTATGCACTTGTCACATTGTGGAAGAAGTGCTTACATTGACTAGCACAAAAACTATTCATTAAATATATTTATTTGCTCACCTGTCTCTCTTTTGAACAGGTTTTTGTTAGCTACTGTAGTCGAATTATGGTCTAGTTAAATACAGAACGTTTATAACAGTGCAACAGTTTTTGTGTGTTTTTCTAATGAAGAGTTTTGTGTCGTTTCGTTGTTCCTATCATATATACATTCAATATATAAACCACTGTTGTGTGCTCTCAGGTGGTCAGTTAAACCGAGAGGATGCTCAGATGGAACACACAATAACTGACAGTGAACTCAATGGAGGAAAGAGCCTCCACACTCTAGAGCTGGAGATCCAAGAGGCCTTCCTGCGTTTCATGGCAGCCATACTACGAGGCTACCGCTCCTATTTGCTCCCCATAACCCAGGCTCCATCTGAGAAGACCACAGATGCCAACTCCCTTTTTGACGTCCAAGGTACACATCAGTTTCCGTTTAATATTTAATATAAGGTTTAATATATTACCGTAATCACAAAACACACTGACAAGCTTTTGTTGACTTGTCTTCGTGTGATTCAGTGCTTTAGTGGGTCAGGCGGTCTGAGTGCAAACCAACATTTGACCTAAATCACTGTTGTAATGACTATAGTGATTTAGCTTAGGCCTCAGTGGAAATTAGGCTTGGATGACAAGTCAGCAAAACTGCCATGATTAATAGCAGTGTCCCCACACATCTGTGTGCACTTCTGCAAGAAGAACAGCACAGTATAACTTGTTTCACAGCACAATATTAATTTACTCTAAATGCTGGTTAAGTATGCTGCTTCACATTGTGAATGTTCTTAACAATAGCTTGAGAAGTAAATGTCAAGGTTTACAATCATAAAACAAATTTTAATGCCTTTGTTATTACATTGTTTGTGATTACGTAATGTGATTTGTTTCATAGGTTTCCTAAAAAGCAGAGATCGCTCCAATCAGAGGTTTTACACCCTCATGACCAAGACTCAAATGTTCAGCCGTTTCATAGAGGAGTGCTCCTTTGTCAGTGATAAAGATGCCAGCCTGGCTTTCTTTGATGAGTGTGTTGATAAGGTGAGGCCTGCAGCTAATCATTTATTATGGATTTCCTGTGTCAGAGACAAGAGCTGAGAACAAATGCTTCAATAACAATATCTATCCTGGCCTCCACCCGTTTGCAGATGTTCTCTGAAAAAAGCTGAATCATTTAGAGGAAAGATTAATCACATGCCGTCCTCTCCATTAAAATGTCTTATTGAGGCCTTTGTTTAATTTAAAGGAGTTAATAAGGAAATAATAGGAAATAAGCAAAGACAACCCAACATCTCCCTGGAGGATCTCAGTAACATCAGCACTGAGATTTTCTCCCTTCAAATGTTTTTCCTGTTTCCTTATCTGGCCTTTTACTTTTCTCTGATTCTGTACCTCCTCTCTTCTTTCTCTGCTGCTGTCATCATGGCTCCTGCATGGTAGCTATTCAGCACTGGAGGCAAGGTAAACTGCTAAAGCTTGCATTGTAGTTTTCAACATTTTGTCTGTTTTGTGTGGGTGTGGGTGAGTGAGTAAGCAAATTTATTAGCAACACTAAAATATCCTAATCAACATGTTTTCCAATGTCTTTAGAGTGTGACTTAGCTCAGAGTGATTTGAATAAATCTAAGTGAGGTAAAAAAGGGGCTAAAGGTGCAGGAGAGGTCTTGAATGCGAAGATGTGCTGTGTGTGTCAGCAATCTACATTATTCAGCCAGGTGCAATTAAAATCAAGTGCTCATAGAGCTTATGCAGAGCTGTTAGAGTCGGAGGTGATGCTAAGACAGTGAGATGAATTATTTGTCATTCTCTAAGTATATTCACTGCTTTTACTGACTTCACGGCCCTCAACTAACATCAAAAGAAGATAAGGGTGATAATCCTTTGTCAAAATGTTGGGTATCTTGCTGTTAAAAATCCAGCAGGATGTGAACTATTCTTAGTCATTCTCAGATGGAGAGCTGACGGTTTTGGGATTTGACAGCGTAAATGAACACATCCTGCCCACACATGTTTTGTAAAGCACAAAGAAGACAAAGCACCCACTTCCCCCCCCAAAAACAATTTGTACTCCAACATTTGTGCAATCAGGAAGTCACATTTACATCCTGTGTTCGCGCTCTGTATGAATGGTCATTGCGGTTATTATTGAGAAATGAAAGCATTAATTCATTCAGCGTGACTGCTGCTGAGGTTGACAATAAGTGCGTGATTGAGAAAGACCCGTTGGATATAACAGGAAGGTCACCAAGTGGAGGAACACAGAGCAGAACTGATGTAGGGTCAGTGAGAGTTAGTTGACTGAATCATTCAGTCGAAACTAACCCATCAATGCAGTAAAACTGACAAGTTACTTGGCTGCTGCTTTAATATGAACTTTTTGTGATGTTGATTATATTAGTTATTTCTGACAGCAGACAGTTGGTCAGTGGTGATTTTCTGCTAAGGCAGACAGTTAACAGGGTACAGTTAAATAGTGTCATGTTTCCAAAAACCACAACATCAGATTTATCTGGGTCACTGCAGCCTGGATTAATTTTGTCTTGAAGATTCATAGGATCAAGCCCCGGCTTTGGCAGTGCCCCCTTAGAAAATTGGAATGGAGATACAAGCCATATTTCTGAGGACTCATGGACTCTTGCTGACATATGTTTGTCCTCACTTATTCTCTGGTCTGATTTGTGTTTGGGGCTCATACAGTATCAGATGCCAATGAGCCTGTAGGCATCATTAACACCTATGGTCTTGTGCTTATAGAAGAAGAAGAAAAGATGAACAATATTGATAAATATATTTTTATTTCACAAAATCAGATGGACAGTGAGCGGCCAGAGGACACCAGACTGATTGAACTGGACGAATCTCACCGCAGTGAGCACACAGTCTATATCAACCCTCCAGAGCTGCCTCCACTGCCACAGGGAGAGGAGCATCCTCTGTGCTACAGGTATGGTGATGCCTGGTGCACACAGTGCAGCTCTCAAAGGAGAGACTTGGCATAAATTTAATGGTATATGATATACAATATATATGTATATATATCCATTTTCAGCTACTCTGGGTTTCCTGTGCTGAATGCTGAACTTCTGGAGCCACTGGAGGGACAAAATCTTCCATCAGCAGGCACGGCCTCACGTCACAGCAGCCCTGCCAGCCCCACGGCCATTTTTAGACGCTCTAAACAGGTCAGTCATATGAGTAGTGAGATTTTCTTAGGTTAATGATGATTTATTGTTATATAAATGTCACATATAAATAAAATCTTCATTTTCCCCCTGTTTTGAATTGTCTGCCATCTTTTACAGTGTATTCTGAGACTATGAATATTAATATCTATTGTGAATTATAGATCAACATTAATATGAACCGATTCTCAGTTTAGAGCTCTTTTTTTGCAGTCTAAGAGAATAAGAACCGCTGATTTTACTGCTGCACAAATTCTTTGTAATGATGGATGGCAGAGTAAATGTGAGTGTAAAATTAAAATCTGTTTTCTAAAAGAAAAGATAAATAATCTTCTTTTAATCTTAGGAGATCAAGTCAGCTCAAAGGATGGCCAAAACCTATTCATCTATGCCTCAGATGTGGTCCAAGTGTCTGCTGTGCCACTGCTACGGCCTGTGGTTCATCTGCCTGCCAGCATATGTTGGAACTTGCCACTCTAAAGTGCGAGCTCTGCGTTTGGCTTATGACGTGCTGAGAAAGATGCAGGACAAGAAGCTGCAGGCTCCAGATGAGGTAGGAAGCAGCTAACGATAAGACAAACACAAAGACGTATACTATATATTTATGCATCAATGTAGACTTTTTTTAAACAACCTATACTGCACATTTTTCACATCAAAATCTGGTGTTTTCTGTCCAAGGTGTGTTACCGTGTCTTGCTACAATTGTGTGGCCAGTACAGCCAGCCTGTCCTGGCTGTCAGGGTGCTGTTTGAGATGAAAAAAGCTGGGGTTCAACCCAATGCCATCACCTATGGGTACTACAACAAGGTGTGTGCTTTTGATATACATACAAACATACATACAAGCATTATGTGTCGAAAAGGCTACTTTGACTTTAAATTGAAGAGCTTAAAATATAATACCGTGTTCTTGCTTCAGGCCGTGTTGGAGAGCACCTGGCCCTCAACCACCAGAGGAGGCTACTTTCTGTGGGGAAAGCTGAGGAATGTGGTCTTAGGTGTGCTCCAGTTTAAACAAGCAGGGAAAAAGCAACAGACGCCACACAAAGATCTTCATCTTTCAGGTAAGAATACTGGTTCAAGAATACATAATTATTCTCTTGATATTTGATAACCCAACATTTCAACATATTTTAAATCTGATGATATTTCCACAAACATATGGTTAAACTCTGACTGCTTAGCAATGAATCAATGAAAGTCCAGTACAGGTGCAGAATGTCAAAGCAAGTAAAAAAGCAAGTAAAAAACAAGTGACTAAAGCAACATATGAACATCATTAATCATTTAAGTTACTCATCATATATCACAAAGATTACAGCTATAAAAAATGAAAATAAACACTTGTTATTAACTAATTTATCATCCACATATGAAACCTATGTGTTTTAGCCCACAGCATAAGTATCTGCTGCTCAATGTCAGTGTGATAACCAGTACAATTCATCATGCACTCCTACACTGGCTGCATAGACATACTGATACAAAAAGGCACCACTACTTCATACTATATACTGTATGTAATTGTTTTGGATTACATAATGTTCAGCAGTACTGTTCAGTTGCACAAAACAGGAAATTACATGGGTACTAATAGTGGATGACTTTTTTTATGGTTCTTAATGACTATACATGTAAATAATGATTTTCTTGTTTAACCAGTAGTTTCTTCAAGACATCATTCCTGGTCTCATTACAAAGTTTATCCCTGTTCCACTAGCTCATATTGTTCCCAACCCTGATTTCTTCCAAGACAAGGTCTTTCACTGACAGCAGTCACACCACACAGGTTCATGTCAGTCTGCCATAATGGCATGCTGTGTGATGGACTGTAAACTAGATATCATATAATGTATATACTTTAAACACTCACTGGCTATTTTATTAGGTACACCTGCAAAATCCAATGCAATCTAATACAGCATCTCTGCTGTGAATTCTACATTTACAAAGTTACAATTTCTCAGTTTTTAAGTTAGGGTGTCTGAAGGTGGTAATTCTTAGGTGGAAGGTCATAATGGGTTGTGGAGTCGTACTGGAAAGTTTGTGAGAGAGATTGATTACATGATAACGATTATGACACTTTTCACTATATAGCATTCATGATTTTTTTTACTTTAACTCGTCCTCTAACTTTCCCGTTATCTCTCTCTATCAGATGGCAGTGATCTTGACACAGTCAGTCATGGCAGTTTGGACAGCGCTAATGATTCTGCAGAGCGCACCTCCATTGACACTGATTTCACAAAAATGGACTCCAGTGATGATGGATTTAGTACAGGTAGGAAGACGCAGTACAGAGTCTTTTTACAACTATTTTACTTTCATTCTTTAATTGTGTCTCTGCTGCTCCCTGCATCTTAGTTTCTTTCTGGAATATTTTGTTGAAAAAAGAACTGCTTTGATTTGATTATACCACATTAAAGCGGCCCAACCACAGGATTCGTAAATATTCATCCTGCTTGAAATGCCACTGTAATCACATCACAGTTGCATCACTAAAGAACTAATTACACTCCAAAGGCACATGTAGGTAAAAATGTAAACTAGGCAGTTGTCATATTTATGCATATCTATAAAATCTTTGCATCCTATCTTGTTATTTTATATGAACTCTGAAGAGGAAGATCATTTGTGTACAAAACATTGTTATGTAAAATAAAGGAAAAACTGGGATTGAGATATGCAGGTAGTTCTGCCTTTTAGTGAAAGGCTTTGACAACAAATGGAAGACTATTTGTTTATTTATAACTTTCATTTTTTGCCTTTTGCCTTATGCTATAACTGAATAATTGTGGACAACAGAAACAAAATAGACTGTACTGACAAGGTGGATTGGCAGCATAAAACTATGCCAACATGAGCATGAATTTGAATGTTTGAACTAGTGTCAGCTTTCTCATCCCTCAGCACTGAACAAATGAATGAAGCAAAATTCAGTGTAATAATATAAATCACAGATTTAGAGCAGGTTTATACCTTTTCCTGCAGTTTGACCTTGTGAAGTCTTCAAAGACTCCACTCATTTCTATTCCAGGAGTGTTGTATGCTTTAGGGAATGTCACTACGCTGTGTTGGAGAAAAATTCTCATATCAGCTTTCTTTAAAAGGATCCATAGAGACTAAATAGCTAGTTCTTAATTCACTTAGCTCTTTCTAATAAAGGAAACAAAGCAGTAAGGAAGACATTAAAAAGTAGAGGAGTAAAGCTTCTTTTTGTTTTTCAGGAGGACAGTCAGACCAAGGCTACGATTCACTGTCCAAAGAGGAAGAGAGGACGTGCAGCAGAGAGAGTGACAGTGCATCACTGATGGAAGACAAAGGACAGAGGCAGTCCAGTGAGTTAAAGATTAGCTGTTATCTACTCTTTGACATTTAGTGACCAATTCTGCAGGAATGAATCATCACTTATAGGCGACAAAATGAGCACTTTAAAAGTTGCTGTATCACAGTGTGGGTGTAATACATTCTCAAGCAGTCCATGTGCCGTTATATTTAGATGTTTTTGACAAACAGGTTCAGTTGAAGAGTTATTGTGTGCATGACAGGATTTCTTTTGAACTTTATTGCAGAAAAAAAAACATGTTGCGTCTGACGCAATCTCTTGTGCAGCCTTGGTGATCAGTAGTCCTCACTAGCTGGTGTGACGTTTATATTATTCTTAATTGCTTATTTTCAGAGATAGAATACAAGAGAGCCATGTTTTGAGATGTGCTAGTTGCGCACTTCTCCACCCACTGCAATCGCTCTATGTTGTAACAAACTGCAGCACTCCATTTGCATTTATACAATATTAATTTAGCAAAAAAACACATCATAAAAGTGTTATCTCTTAAACAATTTCATATAATTAAAATTTCCAGCACCTGAGACTGAGGTTCCAGTCAGCAGCGTATGTCCCCCTAGAAGCTGCAAATCAACAGATGTCAGTGCAGGTAAGTTTTATTCATAAAGACGATTGTCTCAAAATCATTATGATTGTAAAACAGTACCACACGTTTTCATTCTTAATGTAGGAGAGCTAAATGTCTTGCCACATTTGTCTTTGTCACAGACAATGGCAGCAGGCTAATTTCCAGTCTATCTAGTGATGCCATTCTGTGTGGAGTTCTGCCTAAGTCAGAGAGGCCAAAATCCTTAGATTTGTCTGGTGGGCCAGGATCTTATAGGCTCACAGTGCCTCACCTCAGCTCAGTGAAGCAGCATCACCTAGCTGCTGACAGGCTGCATGGAGTAGAAGAAGAGGAGACAGAGATTGATAAACAGAAGCCTCAAGCGGAGAGGAGTGTGAGCTTTAGTGGTGCAGCGGAGAGGCCGGGTTTCTCCAAAGATGGAGGTGTCAGCTGCAACACTGGGACAGTGAGGAGGACAGGTATAGAGATGGGGTTTGACCCCCTGTCCCTGATGGCAACAGAGATGGTAAAAGACTGTGACCAGGACAACAGTGGCACACTCACTGCCCGCCGTAACCTAGCTGAAGAAATTGAAATGTACATGAACAATGGCAACAGTCCTCTGAACAGCCGTACACCCAGTATGGACTTGCAGAACCCTTCAAGCCCCTTGTTTCGGCCTACCGCTTCACCTCACACCTCCCCCCGACCCTCCACCCTGCTTCGCTCCAACACACACCTCCCACTGCCTGGCAAATCTAGGGACAGGCTGAAGTCTTCACCATCTCTTCCTCTTGGGGCCTGTAAAAAAGATAGGGAGAGGCCTTCCTCACTAGTGTCACCCTCATCGCCTACTCCCTCCAATTCATCGTTCTCAATGGACTCCCTCTTCACACCAACTTTGGACATCTTCAGGAGCAGCGTCATATCAGCAGGGAAGGGTGTGGCTGAGAAGGCCAGCCGCCTCTACTCCCGTCTGTCCTCCCAGACTTCATTAACACAGGTTGGTATTGCCACATTTTTCACAAACAAATATTTCCAACATAATATCAAATTGAATGAACTCTGTAATTTGTGTTTCCTCTGTCTTTCAGGATGTAAACTCTGACAGGCTTAGTGTATCCTCGATGACCTCAGGAGAGGCGGACTGCTCCTCGCTGCTTGATAATGACTCCTGTCTGGACCCAGATGGCTTTACCTCCCCTCAGCATGGCAGTATATCCAAACTCAAGAGGAGTCCAGTTGTGGGCATTACCAACATGGGCAGCCCCAGCACTCCTGACAGGGTGTTCAGACACAACTCCTTCTCTGGTTTGTTGTTCATTGCTTAATCTTTCTGCATAAGTATTGTTGAAATGAAAATGCTAGTGTTGGTTTTACAATGACATTTAAAATCTTAAAATGTTTGTGTTAAATAAAGAGTTAAATCCAGCATATATTTAAAGCAGTCTGCAGTAGTTCTACCTCCCCTATGTAAAAAACATTTTAGAGCCATGCTCATTAAATCACTGTTTAAGGCATTATATTGGTTTCCCACAAAACACCTCTTGACAGCCTAAATTTAGAGTAAGAGAAGGGCTCAGTAATGGAGAGAGTTGGGTGCTGTTGTGTAGGAAACTAGGCCAGCAGGCTGATTCAGTGTGTAGGCTTTTCTGCACTCAGCTACAGGCCCTGTGCTGAACATACACGTGAACATGCACACGTGCATGCACAATCACGTGCACACAGAGACACAGCTGTGAGACACAGATCAACTAAACCTAAATGTCCACTGATTGTACAATGTGCCAGTTGTGCTTTCTTTAGTTATAATGAGTTTTGATAGTTGCAGTTAAATGTTTCCTTTGTCTTGTGTGTCTAAATGTATAATCCTCCATCATGTACAGGTGGTTTGGCACGTCCCTCTAATTCTCCTCACTCTCCAGATTCTTCCTCCGACATCGGCCGCTTCCAACCCACTCCCAGTTACACCATAGAGGTAAATTACTTAGTTATGAAATCTATGATCAGACACGGATCCTCAGTCTGACTCAGACTGACGTGACTAAATGCACTGTGCCTAATTTCTTCCTGGTCTTTATCTATTTTGTCGCAGGTGCTGATGTCCAGTTGTTCACTTTGTAAGACATGTGACTGTCTAGTGTATGACGAGGAGATCATGGCTGGCTGGACAGCAAACGACTCAAATCTCAATAGCACTTGTCCGTTCTGTGGCACAGCCTTCCTGCCTTTCCTCAATGTGGAAATTAGAGATCTGAGACCGCAGAGAAGGTAAATTCTCCCTTTACACATACTAGCACTATATGTGCTGGATACAGTAGGTTATGTTTCAGAAATAGAATGAAGCTCATTTTCTTTGATCCCTTATGCTAGACTTTATATTTTACAGTGTCTTGCTAGCTGTCTGGCACGTTTTCGAAAAGCACTGACACACGCAGACTCATCATCTCTTATCTCTTTGGCCTCTTTAAACAGATATATTCTGTGTCTCCCCTCAGGTCTTCTAAGGAAAGTAATCCTGTTACAGAGGAGGACATATCTGCGTCACTTATTCCTGAGGCCAAAATATCTCTGGAAAACCGTGCAGCTCAGTCACCTGCCGCTCCCTCAGGGAAGCAGGACAGCAGTGAGATTGCTGGGCCATCTGCTACAGCCTCAACCCTAGCCTCAACCTCTGCTCCAGTGACGGTGCCCTATCTGAGCCCCCTGGTACTGTGGAAGGAGCTGGAGAGCCTCCTGGTAAATGAGGGCGACCAGGCCATCTCCTCCCCGAGTGTTGTCGATCAACATCCGATTGTCTTCTGGAACCTTGTGTGGTACTTTAAAAGACTGGAGCTGCCAAGTAATCTGCCAGCTCTTATCTTGGCCTCCCAGCACTGTAACCATGGAGACCAGGTAAATACATTTAGGTCTGTCAAGCTCACCCACATGTGTCTGTGTTCAAACTGACCCATTTATCACAATTTCATTAACTTTTATTTAGGGCTCCTACTGTAGGTGTAGCATATTATCATTTCTGACTTCATGTGGTAGTTTCAAAGAAGAAACCACACAAAAGAAAACTGCATAAGGATTAATCTTCCATACGTTTCCCCCCTTTAGACTCATCAGACCAGTTCAGCTGAGGACAGTAAGCAGGTGCTTGTGAGGATTATGTGGGACAACCTGAAGCTGCACCAAGACAAAGTTCAACCTTGCTATGTCCTGTGGAACACACACTGTAAGTTATTACAGCATTTACTTTAACAAATTGAAGTTTGTGATGTTCAGAAGGTGAAATAACTTTCAGAAAATGGTGGGAAGTTTGATCAAGGTCAGATACTTTCATGTAAATTAAATAATGCATATGAAGTAACTAGAAAATCATACATAATTTAGTTCAGGACTCCTATTAGTCATGCCACCTTTACCAGTGCTGCACCTTCACGGATGATTTCAATTTATGGAGATGTATGAGCCTTTGATCGAGGTGACTTTTGCCTGTCTTTCCTGCAGGTGCTAACTCCCTGGTTCGCTCAGGGCTGTGTGAAGAAGGCCAGCTCTTCACTGTGGAGCTACTGCAAGGTTTTGTGAGAAGTATTAAGAAGAGTGATGTCTATCAGCCCATGAGCCAGATCATTCAGCTGCTGGGGCCAGAACTGGGCTTCAGGAGACAAAGGTAAGGAAATAAAGATGTTAATGAAAAGTCATGTAGGAAAGATGATGCTAATGAAAAGTCTAATTATATCTTTTCCTTTCCAATATAAAGGAGTCTCTACAGAGATTTGTTGTTCCTTGCTCTGGTTGCTTTGGGGAAGAACAACATTAATATCAGTAAGTGCATAAACTAATGTACTGTTTTCAGCCAAGCTAGCAGCACATCAGGCTGATTACTTTTGCTTTAGCACCACCAACAGGTTAAAGCTTGTCCAGTTGGATTGGCATAACATTTTTTGTATGCACAATGTGTTTCTTCTTAATGTGAGTTATTTATCACAATCAGTTCAAAATTCCAGTTTGCTCAATACTGTCTTAAGCTCAAAGCTTAGTTTACAAGATAATCTAAGATAGTGAACATGGTAAATACTACACCTGCTTGATGTTGCTGTATTTGCAATGTCCTTGCAGGTAGTTTGCAGTTTTTGTCTAACTGCAGCCTTCCAGCCACATTACTCGTCTTTAAACAGATGCTTGAACTGATTCATTCATTCACTGGAATAAATACACATATAAGGAAAGTGTGCTGACAGTGACACACATATGTCCATATTTTTAAACCATTATGTCATTACAGATGCTTTTGACCGAGAGTACAAGTTGGCATATGATCGTCTCACCCCCAACCTGGTTAAACTGACACATAACTGTGATCGGCCCCCTGGACCAGGGGTCATGGAGTGCAGGAGGACTTTTGGAAAACCCTGTTTGTAAAGCACTTCTCTTTTTCTGTCCTATTATGTTTTTCTTCAAACCACAGTCACTGCTGCTGTTTTTCTGGACTGCTCTTCAGACTCAGGACTGGCTCACCTGACTGGGGCACATCGCCCTTTAAAGCACAATTGGGAAATGACACTTAATGTTAAGCAACTGCCATGAGTTTCTTCAATACTGTTAGAGCTGAGAGACATGGAGTCACAGGCCTTGTGTTTGTAAATACTGAGATAATCCACTGTATTTTCAGTATAACTATAGAAAAATGTTTGTACAGTTATTATGCAGTCTATTTTACAACTTTATTTCTGAAGCTGTGAGAAAGTATAAGTGTACGATCATGTTGTCTAAATTTGTCGGTGGTCCTGGTGACCTTGTTAAGACTGTTGTGAAAGTGTCTGTATAACAAGTACTTACTTTTAGACAGTCATGTTTTTACAAAGCACTTTGGCAAGATGAGCTCTTGCTATTGATTTTATTTACATAACACTGTGGCTCAGCAGCCTGTGCTTAAGTGACTTTTTGTATTTGGCAGCTGCAGGAACATAGTGTACTAATACTTTAACTGCAAAGCAATTCCTCCTCATCTGTGTATGTACGTTGTAAACATGTGAGGGGCCCCGCTCATATGCCTGAATACACTAAAATAGATACATAGTTATAAAACATTATATCATTTCTGAATCAAGAAGAGAGAACTTGATGTAAATGCACGTTTATTAATGTATCCTTTTTGTACAATTCACCAAAAGAACCCAAAAAGGAATAATACTTCTATGATTTCTGAACTGTTTTTAAGCAATACCTGTTTTTCTGTTATAAGAGACCACCAAGGATAGATATCCTTAAACAGTACAATCAAACTAATTAAGAAAATGTGCATTTTCTATTGGTTTAATCAACAGGTTTTCGATACAGAAATTCATTTACTGACACAATAATGGCTCTATAACAGAACATTTGATTCTATTTTTTTTTGTATATTTCCCTTAATGTTTTCACTGTATGGTAAGTGTCGGTTTTACACATTTGCACAAACGTGCACTGTTTAAGGACATTTTAACTTTGACTGTGCAGATCTCTTTGCACTGAGCAAATTAAAAGATACATAAATATCAAGTTTGAAAAGCTCTGACCTGCCCAACTTCAAAATCAATTCCAAAAATCAGTGTGATTGTTCTCTGTACTAATGTCGTCTTTCACTATGAACTGACAAACACCTGTCTACATTCTGTCTGTAGTGTGATGCAGCTGCACAGCTTATTACTGCACTTCACCAAAATAACTTGGGAAATTATGCTGGATTTCATAAAACACCAGTCTCACAGCATGTAAATCTGCATTTTAACAAACTTGTAAGTTGTAACCAGTGGGTAAAAAAATGCTGATGACCAAAACATCGTTTGATGTCTACATGTTGTTTACACTATTTGACAATTTAAACAATGTTTGTGGAGTATAATCATTTGTAACACAGATACTAATTTGTATGATTTTTACATAAAAAAAGAAATCAAATTTCTTCCCTGGTTGGATCTATAGTTTGCTTTCATTTATGAATAAACATGTTAATTCTATTCATGTACAAAATTCATTTTTCCCAAAGCTATTGTGCATGAAAGAAATGTAAATTCAGTCAAGCTTGGGTTCTCTGTAATGAATGTTATAAAACAGTTGTTGGTGTATGCTTACAAGATTCACATTATGAAACCTAACTTTCCAAAATGTGCACAAATTCTAGATTTCTAATTTATCTGCATATTTCCACTATACAAATAGAAAAGTAACAGAAAGGCTCATGTCAAAACTGCCTTCATTGCTAAAACTGAGTCTTTAACAAGTTCTAAAAGATTTTGTAGTATTTCTGCTGACAAGTGAGACCTGTCACTGGCAGCAACACAGAGTAACTATAATACCTTTCTGCACAGTTTCTACAAATATCCTAACCCATGCTCATGAGATCCTTATGTGCATGGGTTAACAGTTCTGTTTCAGATCACAAATGAAGACAGCGGCTGTCAGAGAAAAGCCTCTGTTCACACGTTCAGATGGAAACAGGGCAGACAATGATGCGATCCTCCAGCATCACACTAAGCACCAGGAAGATAAAGTAGAGCAGGAACATGGTGAATCCCAGCACCTTATTCATCTTCCACTTACAGGATGCAATGGAGATGATGACAAAGAGAAGCATGAGGAAGAGCAGCACAATGGCACAAAAGAGGCCATTGCTGCTTACAGCCACTGGAGCCAAACCGTGGATGGATGAGTACAGGAGCCATGGGACTGGCAGGCTTTTGAAACAAAGTGAAGCAAGCACAGAAAGATAAGAGACAAAGACTGCATATTCATCACATTTCAGTCATGGTTATGGAGCCTCACCCTACAGTGATGTCAAAGATGTTACTGCCCACAGAGCTGGACACAGCCATGTCTCCCAGGCCTTTACGTGCCACAATCACACTTGTAATGAGGTCAGGGATGGATGTTCCTGCAGCCAGTATAGTCAGGCCCATAATCTCCTCTGAGATGCCGATGGTCTCACCAACCTACACAGACAAACCAAGTGCAGAGAAGACAGAAATTACTTTTACCCCTGCCCAAAAAAAAGATTCACGACACATTCACACTTTCAAAGGAAATTCACTGATTTTCCTTTTTAGTTTGATTCCTGAATTCATTTGTACTTAGCTTACATCAATTTTTATGAAAGGTGCATTTTGCACATTCAAATCTCAAAATATTTTCTGTTGTCACTGACCTGATGGGCCCACCACACCATGAGGTAGGAAAAGATAGCAATCCATGCAATAGAACCAAGAAAGGTGACCACAAAGAATTTTCTGGATTTCTTTTGAATAAAGAAAAGATTTAAAACCAAATCAAAGTCCAGGAAACTGAGATACAACGACTGACCTCAAAGATGCATCTGGATCATACCTGGTTGCGAACATCAGGGACTGTGAGCCACAGAGGGAAAACTATCGGCAGTAGGAAGAGGTAGGTGGCTTGCTTACGTCGTGTGTCAGGCCACTCTAAAGACAGAGGCTCATCCTCTTTTTCCTCTTCCTCCTCCTCCTCATCGTCATCATCATCATCTTCATCTTCACTGGACTCACTACTGTCTTCATCACTGTCATCTTTATCACTGCCAGAGTCTTCTGAACCTCCTGATCCGTCCTCTTCTGCGGGCACATCTTCCTGAATGTGATGGGGACAGACATCATAGTGGACATCAATAGAGGCAAATAGTGAGTGAGTCCAAAGACCAGTGGCCACTTGCCAGTACATTGACTCTTACATAGACAGGTATCAAAGACTGACTTCTGGGCTTTTTGAAAACCACGAGGACATGGATGAAGTGTACCTTCTTGTCCTCCGGCTGTTCCTGTTCTTCTTTTTCTCTGGCTGGGGCAGCCTCTGCCTCTTGGGTCTGTTCAGCCTTTCCCACAATATCTGCAAAAGGAAGCCCAGAACTTCTGTACATTTCTTTGACGTGTACATCAATCTACAAGTATCTACAAGAAGTCATGGTCATTTTATGAAACATTATGACATGGTGAAATGCAGTAAATGCTATGTAAGATTTTACATGATACATAAGGTCCTCAACATGGCGAATGGACTGAACAAACTCATCAAACTGTATTCGTATTTTATTACAGCAGTCTTATTACAATCTTTAGTACTATTTGTATGATTATGTCATATATCACATTGTATATATATATGATTTTATTTATTTTTAGTGTTTTATTTAAACTACCTTGTATAAACCTAACTTTTTACAGCCACATACTAAATGCTGGAAATATAAATATTCCCACTTAGGGCTGTAAAGTTATTGTAATGGACATCATGTATCATCTAATCTTTCTGTAGTCACAAAAACCGAAGTAACCCTTTTAATTCACATGTTGACGTATTTTGTCTGTGTGATTTTATTTGCAGCCCAGATGATGAGCAGTTTAATGAAAGGCATCTGAACAGTCACATCCCTCCATGTTACCTTCACTTTTGTCTTGAGTTTTGCTCTCTGCCTTCCGTCTAGCCACATTATTCAGACTCTCAGCCTTATCCTTAAATTTTCCTATGAACAATCAAACAAGCAAAAACAAGCTTAGAATTTTGTGATGAATTGCTTTATCGGGTGATAATAATTACAATAATTTCACAGTTATTATATGGAGGACAGAGCCTCAGTAATGAATCAGGCATAGAGCAAAATACAGGCAGTACAACATCAAAAACAACACCAGCAGCACAATCCTCTGTGCACCACAAAGCAATGCCATGAAAGGAAAGGAAGAATGAGCTTATCAAAGATTATTCACAGAAAGCACTGCACAGAACAAGACAAGACAGAATCTTACTTCTGTAATGTATATGACTTTCACTGCTTCTTTGACAATCAGAAACAGTCAGCTTCCAGTGGACATGTAAAAAAATATATTAAAAAATCAATATTTGTTTTGACTTATCTTAAATACTACACCCACCTCAAGTAAGCCTATTTAACTGTGCAATGCATCAAACATTATTTTAACCTCCTCAAACTTTTTTTCAGAGCTGTTCTCCTGAAGTAGCTCATCAAAATATCAGACACAATCATATTTGTTGCCTTTATTTTCTAGTATGTTAAATAAAACACATATTTATCATGTTGCTTTGATGCATTTGTGATCTCAAAAAACATAAACCCAGTGTAATGATACTAAAGCTACTAGATGTAATCCAGATTATATAAGATATTTCAAAGCTGAACATTGTGCTTGAGTCATGGAGAGTTGGTTGTTCTGAGGCAGGAGAGATGAGTAAATAGGAGTCAGGACCACAGGTACAAAATTCAGAACAAGCTGTATCGTGGCCAGAAAACACTGGTGTAATCACCATGGCACACTATTATGCTAATGTTACTAATCTAAGAGGAAAAAACTACAGTGATACTGTAGTGATACTGTACTGTCTCTGTATCTGTACAGTATCACTTAGTTCTCTATTCTAATTTAACAAAAATATTTTTAGAAATAAAAATAAAGAGTCATCCCCATCTTAAGTGCAACCACAGTTTAAGCAACATGGCTGTGTGAGAAGGAATAAATCAGAATAAATCAGTCCAGCACTTTCTGAGTTTCATTCATAATATTTAGTGAGGTCCAAATGCAAATCAGCCATGCTTTTAAATATGTAAACCTCTTTGTGAAGAATGTTTTTTATACACTGTGGGCCATGGATCCTTCCCTAGACCGAGGCAGGTATTTATCTGCTTAGTATCAATCTGGACTTAGTGTTGCCGCCATTTGCCTTTACTTTGCTAATCCATTTTACTATGAGAAGGACGTAGTCCCCAGACAATCCCCCAGACAAGAGCAGTTTTAAAGTTAATTCAGTGCTTGTTTGCAGTTAGTACTTGACTTGTCATCATCATGATGTGGTACTTACCCTCTCCTAGAGGGTCTAATGTGTGAATCATGAGTTGGAAGATGGTGTTTCTCATGGTGCTGTTGTGTAAAGAAGCTGAACTTCCTCCTCGCTGAAGGGATGGCTTCAACTGGGAAAAGACACGGCTGAGGTCAGGACAACACAACATAACTGAGTGACACATCACTATCATGTCAGATTTTGTGCATTCACATGTGCCAAATAATTTTAGAGTGTAACATGATGGTATGACGAATGGTACTGTAAAAAGGTAAATAAAATGTAACAAAACATATAAATATCTATTTTTTTACAGTTGATCTATTGCTTGTGTTTTACCTTTAACCGATTCTTGTCCTCTGGAGCAGGTGGGGCATTATCTTCACTGTCTCCATTCATCTGCATGCAACAATGTTTTTTTATTTTTTAAGTAATTAACTTTTCAAACTCAGCCCCAATAACATACCCAGCTCAACAAAAAAGTGTGAACAAATACTGTATATTCACTGGTGTAAATTAAGCTTCAATCTCACACATACAGCAGGTCCAAAATAGTTTCAGTGTTAACAGTATATGTTGCCACAGTTACAGCTACAGCTACAGCTCCTCACAGGATTATTTTGATGTGGCTGATCAGTTCACCATCAGTTCACTAGCCCCTGCTAGTATCATGGGATTATAGACACTACGAGTATGATGAGTAATGTGGATTTCTGGTTCAGTAATAGTCCACAGTGTTGACTGTGATGAGCATGTCAGAATAAGACACAAAATTAAACTTGAGTCAAATGGTTTAACTTTTGAGAATATGCATCTTTTTATGGATTGCCGCATTGTCTGACAGTTTCTTTTCGTGTTAACAAGATTAAACACCAGTGAATCATTTGTGTGAACTGTATAGACCTTTAAACATCATAGGTTTCTTTTCAATTACATGCCAGTGTAACACATAATGATAAAAAATGGCAGCAAAATATAACTCTTCCGCACTTCACATGTCTCTAAGAAACTATGTAAATACATTTTAAAATTACACACTTTTTAATGTGTGAGCTAAAGACCGTGAAAAATCATTATTATTATACAAAAGACTAAAGCTTTGTCAGAGCCATGCTTACTTTTTCAGGTTCCTCCACAGCAATAACTTTGACGATGTTCTTGTGCTTGTGGAGCTGGGTTTTGAAGGCCCGTTCTATTTGCACA
Source organism: Helostoma temminkii (assembly GCA_900302695.1). Taxonomy (NCBI): domain Eukaryota; kingdom Metazoa; phylum Chordata; class Actinopteri; order Anabantiformes; family Helostomatidae; genus Helostoma; species Helostoma temminkii. The sequence goes on from OMLM01010581.1 coordinate 126,297, forward strand.
TTGAACTTCATGAAAATCACATACAGAGTGTATCCTGCCACGAGCATCATGCTCTCCCACCACATTATGACATTATCCAAGAAGAAGATGATAAGTAGGATGAGGTCCAAAATGTAGAAGGATACATCTCTAAAGAGCGGCCACCAGGTTAGATGAAGTACCTCCCGAGAAAACAAAGCACACATTCCAATCACAAACAAAATGTTGAAAACTGCTGAACCAACTATTGTGCCAATCCCCACATTACTGTGGGCGATGAAGACCCCTATCAAGGAGGTAAAAAGCTCAGGAGCAGACCCACCAGCAGCCATGAAGGTGGCTCCTGCCACATCATCAGAGATGGCTAATTTGTCTGTGATCACCCCCAGTGCAGGAACAAAGAACTCATCGCACACAATTGCAAGTGACACAAACATGTACATCATCCCAATAATGTGGAGGACCACCCATCCTCGTCTGCGGTCTTCAATAGAAAAGATGTCTTCAGGGTAGTCACCCTTTATATGTTGATCCGCACCAGGGGACGCTGGAGTGATGGTGGTTATAGGAGGAGCTGGAGCTGGTGTGGGTGTCTTCTGTGGGGGCTCAGGAGCAACATAGATGCAATGTACAATAGTTCGATTTGTCGTTGGCAATTGTGGAGATTCAGTGGAGGTGGATGTTTGGACGGTTGAAGTTGAATGTGTATGATGTACCACATGCATCTTAGCTGTGTTATTGAGAGGTTTGTCCAGCCCTGGAGTCTCTATTGTAGTATCGTCACCGACGTCTGTTGAGCCTTCTCTATTATAATCTGCAATCTGAGACATTGGCAAAGGCTCATGCAGTCTGGCACTGATGATCAGCTGGTAAAGAGTACAGAGGAAAACTCCAGAGAGGAGGAAAAGGACACGGCTCAGCTGCAGCCGCTTCCTTCTTGTACAATACATCTTCCTCTACAGCGGTGTTGCTACTGGCTATGTGGAATTAAGCTGCATAAAGTTGGTTTGGTTGAGGACGAGTCCAGCTCTCTCCCCAGCAGACCATTGGGGTAACAGAATCCAAAACTTCCGAGGCTTGATTCATGTCACATCCTCAAGTTCTTGGGAAACCCAACCTATTATAAATGAAAGAAAGCATCAGAGATAAAACGACATGCAAACAACAGGTAGCACACCAGTACATACAGCATCTGTCTGTCATGGCGTTTCTGATAAGCCCCTTCAGAAGCTGTTATTTTGTTTACACTTGTTGGTTTTCTGAAAAGGAGAATAATATCTGTCTGACAGTCAAGACAAACAAACAGCACAGGAAAAGACAGACATGCACTGGAAAAGAAAAACAAGATCACAGCTTCGATTGTCCTCTGAGGAGGTGTCTTGCGGTAGAGGCTAGGCAAATTTCTTCACCAATGAAAAAGAAAACTAATAGAACAATGCAACGTGATGACAAATGCAGACTTACCAGAGAAGCAATGTCTTGCAATGTCAGAGGTACAAAAATCCCCCAAAACAGATTTCCCCAGTTGAATATTGTGGCACATAAATCCAAACTGTTGCCAGTGGCCAAAGGGTTATTTAGGACGCAGGACAAGTCTTCACAATGGATCAGTATAATACCTAATACCTGAGGTCTTCTAAGAGGATTACATGCATTATATCACTCTCACTTTACCATGAGCCTGCATAGTAATATTTAATTTAATGAAACATAAAAGTGCCACTTTAGTAAATGCTACAACTGTCAATTTAAAATCAGTCTCATAAATGTGAATTCCAATGTGCACTGATTTCAGCCAGGCTAAGTAGTTGTGCAGATTACAATACAAATGATGGCACGAGTTACACTAAAAGCCTATTATTTTATGATGATGATTATGCTGTTAGTTTAAC
>OMLM01010581.1:128187-178616 GCA_900302695.1 Helostoma temminkii
CTTACATTTGGTGAAAACTTAAAGATGGCTGTTGTGGACAGGCGTGTACACAACACAATTCAAAGTCAGTCTTTACAGATAGAGTGTGCATGAACAAATAGATTTATTTATTTATTTGTGTTTGTGTTTTTATTTATTTATTTGTGTTTATTTGTGTGTACCTCTTATTTTTCATCCTCTGAAGATCGCATAGGAACTAGTTGTTCAAGAGGCTATTGTTGTCACCCGGAAATGGTTAGCGGTGCACACTACCACACAAACATTGGGGAATGAAGGAGTGAATGGTATGTATGTGGTTCTTTGTTTTGTATTTCATTGGTGAATCGTTCACTCTATAGTTTAACTGATGGAGTACTGACTGTTATATCAGTTCAACAGTAACCCCAGTTCTTCTTCCGTTTGGCCTTTTGTTGCTAGCGTTGCAGAATGTTAGCTTTATGTAGCGCTAGTCAGCATTAGCTAACGTTAGCTAACAACCCTCTACTTTGACGTGCTTTTTGACTTAAGCTTTAACATCGTTAAAGGTTGTAAAGGATATAAATTAAACTTAGTGCAATCCAGCTAACGCTACTATAGCATAATATGACATCCTTCAAACATATTCTGTGTGGGCAGAAGGGGGAGTCTTTAACATTAAAAGCTAAGCTTTCTGCTGTTGTCATCCTATAATGTTTCCTTTCTTTTCCTTCAGACGGAACACACTGGAGGGTAGTTTAGGTCCATTCAAGTATTGGGAATATATACAAATCCGGAGCCATGCCTACCGTGGTCTTAATGGACGTGTCTTTGTCTATGACACGACCAGTGTCCCTGGATGGCAGCGAGGACTTTCAGAGGAAGAACTTAGCTGTGCACGGTCTCAATATGTTGTTTGAACACATGGCCTCAAACTACCGCTTGGAGTTTACAGCACTGATGGCATTTTCTTCTCTCTGGGAGCTCTTAGTGCCTTTCACCAGGGATTACAATTCATTGCAGGTAAAGTGTGCTGAAAAGTCAAAACATGTTTTCTTCCCTGAGGGAGAGAGTCTAACCTCAGAGGTCTGATTTTTGCCGACCCTCTGGTGATCTAATTAATGTCTTTTTTCTGTGCAGGAGGCTTTGAGCAACCTGGAAGACTATGACAAGACGTGTATTGAGTCAGCTCTTAATGGAGTTAGTAACGTAGTGCAACAGGAGTGGGGCAGTGCCTGTCCCTGTCAGGTATTTTGACAAGACCCAATATCATCACACCTCTGAATTTTTATTATCAAAATGAAGCTTGTGTAAAGTCAAATATAATTTCCATTGCGATTTCAGTTGTATTTATATTATGCATTATGTATAAGCATCCTGCTTATGTCCTATAGGTGGTGATTGTTACTGACGGCTCTCTTGGTATTGGAAAGGGTTCCCTTCGTCACTCCCTGCAAACACTGAAGCCACGTGGAGATGACAAGAAGTTCCCACTTCCATTCCCTTTCCCTACAAAGCTCTTCATCATGTGTGTAGCCAATCCTGAGGAGGTACCATTTCATCCTGGTCCAACAATTAATTTCAGTTTATTTGCATCTTGAGCTGAACTCAGTGTAAAACAATAAAGAAACGTGATTATAGAAGCAGTTGATCTTAAAAGGATCTAACATGATGGCCTTTAGTGGGTTTTGATATCTTGGATATTGTTGGAGAAGTCCCACTTTGAGAGAATGGCACTTTGACAGTTGTTTCTACATTTTATCATATGGTGCCTGGGAACTTTCTACTGCATCCATATTAAAGCATCTGACAGTAGGTTTGGTAACTGCAGTCAGTTCAGCCCTTTGTCTTGTGAACATGTAGTTACAGATGACTGATGCCATGGATAACTTGGAGGAGCTACTTCGTCTCAGTGGAGGGGATGGACAGATTTTCACTATGGAGGGATCACTGTGTATGAAAAGTGTGCAGGCCATGTTCGGGTATGACTGTAACTGCAGAGTCTAAATAAGTTGTACACTTTCATGTTTTGTATGTTTACCTCAGTGCCTTTTGACATTGTACATCTTTGTGTCTACAGGAGGCTGATTGATCACGCATACTCTCCTTTCCATGCTGTCTTGCATTGTGGGAATCTATTGTCAGATGTTCAGGTGTTCCCTCGACCTGAGCCTGTTGTTGTGGATGAAGAGGTGGAGCCTATGGCCAGAACAGTCAGCACTGGTATGCAGCCAGCCTGAAATTTCATAATTTACAGTTTAATGTGACTGTTTCTTTGTGCAAGCAGATATTCAAACTATTATGTGTATTTCAGATTTGGAAATTGTGGGCTTCATTGAAATTGCTGATATTTCCAGTCCTCCTGTGATTTCCAGACACTTGGTATTGCCTATTGCTGTAAACAAAGGTTAGTGTTGCAGAATTTGAACAGTGCGCTACAGATCTAGCAGATCAGCATATCAGACAAACCAGTACATTATGCCTAGGGTTCACATATTTTGGTTGAACTGCTTTTTACAGAAAATAGCTAGATATTCTTTAATGGAACATGATGTTTTAAACTGATATTGATCTGTGTTCTATATGTAAAGAAAAAATAGTGAGAGTGAAGATAATAGTTCAGCTTGAAAACAAAACACTATTCCCTACGCTTTATGCTGTTATTTTATTTGTATTTGATTTCAGAGGTGGATGAAGTTGGCACAGGAACTACAGATGAGCTTGAGGAGGAACCCTCTGCCAGTCAAATGGCAGGAAAAAGTCCCAATTTTTGTGTTCTCTTACACGGCAGTCTGAAAGTTGAGGGCATGGTGGCATTGGTCCAGCTTGGGTGAGATTTAACACATTTAATTTTTTGATGTATTTAGAATTAAATTCATTCAAATATCTAAATATCCGCATGTTAAAATCAGTTTATACATTTTACTTTATATGGCCTTAATCTAGTTTGCTTGTTTCCCAGGCATGAGTGGTACGGCATGTTGTACTCCCAAGCAGACAGCAAGAAGAAATCAAACCTGATGATGTCTCTGTTTGAACCTGGTCCAGATCCTTTGCCTTGGCTGGGCAAGATTTCACATTTGGGACCAATTTCAGGTGACTTCTCAAACAGCGAGCTTTCTGCTGCATTCACAACAGATGTCTTCAGGGTCTCTTTAACATACTGTTCATAAACTCTCTGCTAGATCCTCATTCATGAAGACATAATTGTAACAATGTGACATTTTGGGGATATTGTGAAACTGCATTTTTATGTAACTTAGTACACGTTGACCCATGTAAAGGTAAATAAGTGTTTATCCCTGAAGAGCAAAGGCCTCCCTTTTTGTGTACATAACATAACGTTAATAATTAACAGGTAGTGGTTTATTATAAAGTTGTGCTGCTTTACCATGATACATGGACTTTGTCTTAATGTTTCATGACATTTTAATATTTCAGAAGCAGCTGAGAATCCCTATGGAGAGGATGACAGTAAAAGTCCTTTTCCTGTGCAGCCACAGGTCAAACGAAGCTATGCCCAGAATGTCACTGTTTGGATAAAGGCCAGTGGGCTACAGGTACAGTTAAATCAATTTGCCTCCCATTTAGTCAATCAAAAATATAGATTAACTCACACAGATTACAGCGAACCAGGTGTTAGTCTGAGCATCAAGATCAATTTGTGGTTCAGTTAGACAGGAACTGGAGATAGTGGACAACTCTTTACCTCATGAGTTACAGCTCACAATGTTGAGTAAAACACTTATTATTATTACTCAGTAAATAGTTGCATCATTTTACAGACTGATGTGCAGAAGATTCTCAGGAATGCAAGAAAATTACCAGATAAAACTCAAACCTTCTATAAGGTAGGTTACACTGAAATCTGCTCAAGCTTGAAAATACAGTAATGGATTAGAATTCATACATTTTTGTTCATTTGTCAGGAACTGAACCGTCTGCGTAAAGCTGCCCTGGCTTTTGGTTTCTGGGAGCTCCTGAAGGTAGTGGCCGAGCTTCTGGAGAGAGAGTGCACTTTGTTGCCAGACTCAGCCCATCCAGATGCTGCTTTTCAGCTATCCCATGCTGCAAAGCAACTCAAACTGGCCAGCACTGGTGATTCCCAGTATGCTGCTTTTGATCACAACATTGCCCCCATGCACACAGACTTCTCAAGCTGAGCCATGTCTGAAAAATGAACTTGAATATAGCAGCCACATCTTGTGTGGACCAATGGAGAGACAGCACATGGTGAATGCTGGATGAGTGGGAAGACTAATAACTTACACTCCTCAGTGAAGCTGCCCGAACATGGCAAAACACACATAGCAAAGGTGTTTGTGCACACATTTGTACATGTTAACTATTTTCACAAATAGGACACATTAAAAGTTGTTGTTTTTTTAATTCAGTGTCAAATTACTGTCACGTTTACAGCAAACCTCGGAAGTCAGATGACAGTTGCATCCAAAATCCAGATGAATGTCAAAATTATTGACAGATTGGCAGATTGAGGAAGGGATACAAATGAAAAGGATATCGTTAAGTGCAATGGACAAAAAATATCTGTTTATAGCAATCTCTAGTATAATTTCCCTGAGGTTTGTACGACAGTTAAAACATCTGGAATGATAGCAAATACAGTATTTGTTGAGAATGTTGCTGCTTTCTTCATTAATACTCCACTTACTGTATCAAATGACAACAGGAGGGTGTCCTAGTCAGTTCCTTTTTTTTCAGTGCATTCGACCATATCTACTACTGCATTAAAAAAACCTATCCAAATTAAAAACAAAAAAGAAACACAAATTATCAAGTTCTATGGCTTACAGCTCCTTACTAATCTACAAAATACAGGTTGACGTGGAAGAAGTTAAATCACCAGTGAGACCATTAATGCAGTCATGAAATACCACATCATTTCTAGGATGTTAGTGAAAACCATTAAAGAAAACCACTGTAGTGCAAGCAAAGAGGCTGTGGACAATAGCTTTCATATTACATGACAAATTTGACTGGACCATTGTTTATGAGTATCATTAAAATTTTTCCTAGAAAGAAACAGGCAGCAAGGGTGTTTGAGGATTGTCGTTCATGTTGAATCTCAATTTGCTTTCCTCTTCTTGGTACGGAAACGCCTCTTCCTTTGCTTGTAAAGATGACGAAAGTTGATAAATAGTCCTGAAAAGGGGTGGTGGGTCACAAGGTTCATATCAGAAAAAATATGACATCAGAACAGAGTATTTATAGGGAGATTTATATGATTAGTGTTTTATCTGGACACTTACCCAGAAACATGAGAACTAGATAAATGTGCAGGATATAAGAGAAGCCGATAGACGAGCCAATGGCTTTTGGCAGAGGAATGCTGAAGAGTTTGGTCTCATCAAAGATAGGAATGGACTGTATCACAGCAACAGCTGCATCAGATTAAGAGATTGGGTCAATTTCAATATTTGTATGTAGAGACATATAATGAATTCAATGAGAAGTAAGGAAGCCTACCTTCAGCTAATACACCTAACGGGTAGAGTGGTATCCAGACTGTGTATCGTAGCCATGTGAGGGTTTTCCACTCTGTATTGAAACAGCCCAGCATGTAAAATGGATACCTGAATGGGGAGCATCATGTTAGTTTTATGCCATATTGCTAATCAACCACCACAGAAAGTTAATGGCATTTATTGATACAATTAAAATGTGTAATTAATATTCTAAAACTCTAAAAACTAAAAGACATTTAAGTTCACACTTGTCTTGTTCACACAAGACATGTAAGTTAATGTCTATTTAGAAAATTGATATGATACTGGTGTTGATAAAAATACTGGTATTATAAATGCATACATGAAAAGTAACAATTCCATCTATGACGATGATATACCTACAGATGCATCCCTACCTAAAAATCTCGATGGCACTCCACAGATAGAAAACGAAGAACACTACTGGACGGTTGTGCATTTCCTCCAAACTACCAAAAATGATGAAGAGGATAAAATTCCTTCCAACCACCTAATAAAAGAATGAAAAAATTAGTAAACTCGTAGTAACAATTGAAACTTATGAAGCTTATTGGCACTCCAGTGGTGACTTTGTGAAGCTAAAGCTGTGGCAAAGGAACTTCCCATACCTGTATAAGAGTTGGAGTAACACCTGTTCTCACTACACCAAAAGCAGCATTGAGGACCTCTACTGTTGCCAGGATCTGGCAGAAGAACATCACATCTGATATAGTGTGAAATGTGTCGTACAGAGAATCTGAAATCAGAGTGATTATATGAGATCAGTCTGATAAAGTTTTTGTGTCATAAATGATCAATTAAGAAAAACAATGAGAAACTTTAAGCTTTGTTAAAATTTCTCACCTTGGCCAAAGATAAAGAGCCGCACAGTCATGTTGACAAAGATCCATGAAAAACCAAGAAACTGTACCAGGTTATAGACGAATAGAAATCCTGTTTTCAGGCTGACAAATCCTGAAATATTTCCAAAAAAAAAGAAATGTAGGCTGACACAGCCAGAACAAAAATGTAACAAAAGTAGACTCTATACTATAGTGAGAACTAATATATAGATATGCAAACATTGACTGGCCACTAATAATACTTTTAAGTCACAGTATATTTTTTAACCAACAGCTAAAAAAAACACATTTGTAAGATTTGTACTGACCTTCATCTCTATGCCTTGATGCCTTCAGCCTGTTCCTTTTCTCCTCCTTTTTAAAGTGAAAAAATAAAATGACACATATTTATAAAATATCAGTACCTTTAGTATCAATAGTACAATCTTAGTTTTGATACTTGCATAATTGACATTTTATTGAATTTAAATAATTATTAAATAAAGTCTGTGTCAAACTGAATTAAAGGCACAAACTGAATCTCACCTTTTCTCGCATCTCCATCTCAGCGTCTGATTCATCCAGCCATCGATCAAAGTCAGGTGCCAGGAAGACAGGTTTACGTTCCTGCACGATCAGTCTTTCCCACCAGCCACGCTGCTCTTTCCGCACAGTAATATTCACCTGACGCTGCGTTGACTTGTAGCTCACCTGGGCATGCATGATGAAAACAGTCAATCATACTAGAAAGCATGAGTAAGAAACAAAAGTTTATGATTAACTTTACTATGGCTACATACCTCTGGCTTCACTGGTAAGAGAAACTCCAAGCTGAACTCGTATTCGTTTTGTCCTTTTGCACCATGTCCCTGGGCTACACACAAAACAGAATTTATAATGTCTCAATTTAAGAAATATTTAAAGTATTTGCGACTTAAATTAGCATGAAATGTACATCACCTTTAAACTGAAGGATGTTGTCATGTACATGGACAGCAATATTCTGCAAAAAGAATAGATTATGAGCTTATTCCTCCTACAGAGCAAGCACTGACGCACTATAATACTTCCTGTAAAAAATTCCACTTAGATAATAATGACACAGTAAAAAAAAAAGAAAGGTCATATTTAACCACCAGCCAAGATAATTTGCTGTAAGAAGAAACTCTCAAGCGGATGAGCAGTTTTAGAGATTCCACCCTAAATATACTGCTACATGTCACTGTGTACTGATTAAAATATAATACAAAAAAATCCCTATGGCTTTACTGCCTACATTACACTGGTACAAAGTTGTGCTGAAGAGTGGAGAGAGTTCTACCTGCAGCCAAGATAAGAAAGTACAAAGTAACTCCTTTGGGTCAAGCAACACCTGTCTCTCACCCTAACCTCTTCTCTAACTTCACTGCACTCCACCTATACTTCATGTAGGGCCGAGGTTTATTTTTAGAGACACTAACCCGTGCGACTTGTTTGTTGAGACCACACTTGACAGGCCTAAGCAAAGGCTTTTGTAAAGCTCGACTATCACCTATAGGTATCATTATTCATGCAAATTGTACAGCTAACACCAGTTTACACTAACCCGCAGCCTGCATTTGCATACTTTAACATTCATCGTCACGGGAATAAGCCAGCACAGTAGTCAAAGGTAATATCATAAATCAATTTCCTGTTTGAAAAGTGACTGCATACAGTTTGTGTTAACCCAATGGGCCCTGTCCTGTACACTTGAGCTACATCACCTGAGCGTCTGTAAGCTCCACTCGCAGGTAAATTTCTTCATGGCGTTGAGCCCAGTAGACGAGGGGTGTGAGGGACATTGTTGCGTTTTTTTAAGCTTTGTTTCAAACAAACAAGAGGGTGGTAGCAACAGAAATGCAGCCTCCTCTCCTCATGCTAGCTAACCGACCTGGAAGTCTTCAGCAGTTCCCCAGAATATTCTGCGACCGCGCGCGTTCGCTATCTGTCAGCGTAATGACGTGCGCGTGAGAGGAGGGGAGCCGTTGGTTGTTCTCTCCTGTGATTGGCTGCTGGTGAATATTTACGGAAGTGGTCCTCAGTGACAGGAGCGCGGCTCTGGAGTTTGTCGAGCTGTTCGCGGTGATTTGTTACTATGCAGACAGACGAACGCGTTTCATTCGTGAAAAATGACTTGCAGAAATCTTGCGGCGAATTTCGTGTTCTTGTTGGTGTAACAGGAAGCGTTGCAGCCTTGAAACTGCCACTCTTGGTCTCGCAGCTTCGTCTTCTCCCTGGGGTACGTTGCTTTATGTTTACTTTTATAAACAGAGCCTGCTTTCAATTGCTGACTCTTATGTCTGTTTCTGTAGTACCTAAATATATTCTACGTTTAGTCTCATGCACTTGTACAAGCTTGAGAGCCTGGATGGTGTCAAGCTCACCTGAACCACAAGGTGGAGTAGATGTTGCAGCTGTTGAGACACAAAACGTGTCAGCAGGTATTGCAGGTTTTAAACTCTTTGAGGCATATTCAAAAAGAGCTATTAAAAAGTTTTCATTGTCATTATCAGTGGACTGAAATATTTTTTACTGGTCCATCATAGACAGCAGTGGTTGTTCTAAAGTATTTATATATGTAATTGACTTAAACTATAAATGAGAATACCCTAGCAAAAGTTAGTGCTGAGGGTGGTCGGTCCTTGTTTGTGCTAATTATGTTAGTGCCTGTAGTATAGTATGTATTGTAACTACTGCTAGCTATGGTAGGTAGGAAGCTTGTTTTCTCATAAATGTAAGCATAAGAACCAAGGTAACTGTACTTGATAAATCCAGTTTCCATTCACTTAATGAATTGTATCATCAGGAAAGCACTAAAAGCATACAATGACCAATTTTAGGCTTATCAACCTTTACCGTTTAATGATAAAGCCTTTAACGAATGAACAGGTATTAAATAGCATTTTATGTGGTGTAAATGTCTTGAAAATCCCACTGCAACAACAACAAAGTAAGCAGTATAGTCTTAGCGCCTTACTGTTATTTTTACTTTCAGATATAGTTGTTTTCATTTAAAGCCTCACAGACTACAGCAGGATAATATTAAAATAACAGTGGCATCAGTCTGTGTAGCAGACCATAGTTAGCAAATGCTATATATTAATGAAAATCCTGCGTATGCTGTTATGAGGAAAAGGGAAGTGAAAATATAATTCACAGAAAGGGAGGTATGACTCAGTACCTTGCTGTGAAACTGTATTTGCCCCCTTCCTGTTTTTTTTTGTTTTTTTGTTTTGTTTTGTTTTTTTCTTGTTGTTTTAAATGATTTCATTTATAAGGGGAGAAAAAGTTGCCACCCTTTTGCCAAATCATGAATAAACTGTGATTAAAACACATTTTTTGGAAAGCTGAGTTCAATTTCACTTGCCACACCCAGGCCGATTTCTGCCAGACCTGTTTAATTAAGAAATCGTTTAAAAAGGAGATGTCTGATAAATTAAAGCATGCTAAAAGGTTTCCAAAACCAACACATCATGCTGTGATCTAAAGAAGTCTAGGAACAGATGAGAAACAAAGTCATTGACACGTATCAGTCTGAAATGGGTTCCAAAGACATTTCTAAGGCTTTGGAATTCCAGCGAACCACGATGAGAGCCATTATCCAGAAATGGAGAAAACTTGAAACAGTGGTGAACCTTCCCAGGAGTGGCCGGCCAACTAAAATTACTTCAAAAACATGACGATGGTTAATCCAGGAGGTCATAAAAGAACCAAGAACAAGATCTAAAGAACTGCAGGACTCACTTGCCTCAGATAAACTCAGTGTTCTGACTCATGAAGACAGCAGGCAAAAATGGCATCCATGTAAGAGTTCTGAGGCGAAAGCTATTTCTGACCAAAAAGAACACAAAGGTTTGTTTCACGTTTGCCAAAAACATCTTTTATTATCCCCAAGACTTGGTCAAATATTCTGTTGACTGATGAGAAGAAAGTAGAACTTTTTGAAAACTAACAGCATTTTATAAAAATAACAACATATCAACAACCAAACCAAACAAAAAAATGGTGGTGGTAGTGTGATGGTCTGGGGCTTCAGGACCTGGACGACTTGCCATAATTGATGGAACCATATATTCTGTGCTTTACCAGAAAATCCTGACGGAGAATGACCAGCCATCAGTTCATGACCTCAAGTGCACTTGGGTTATGCGGCCAGCCCAAAAAAAAAAAAAAAAAAGATTTTAGAGTGGCCTAGTCAAAGTCTGGACTGAAATCCAATTAAAATGCTATGGCATGACCTCAAACAAGCCAAAAACCATCCAGTGTGGCTAAATTTAAACAATTCTGCAAGGAAGAGTGGGTGAAATCCATCCACTGCAACGTGGAAGACTCATTAACAGCTATCACAAATTTGATTGCCAGTTGTTGCCACCAAGGGTGGCAGTTATTAGGTTTGGGGGGCAATTACTTTTTCACATAGAGCCAGGCAGGTTTAAAATTTGTTTGTCACAAGTGTCACAAATATGCAAAAAAAAAATCAGGGAATCAGGAAGGGGGAAAATACTTTTTCACAGTACTGTATTAGTGCATTATGCAGGTTGATGCAGCTGTGCTTTATTTGCATAGCAATGCAAATATATTCTACTATAAAAACAAATTCTGAAAACTATTTGTAATAGTTGATCCCTCACTCTGTACACAGAAGTATTTCTTCTGATTACTATGGCCAACTAAGAATATGGGTTCCATCAAGTTGATAAAATTAAATCTCTGGCTATTCCAAAGGTATATTTTGATTAAGATGATCCTCCATGTAGCCAGGATATATAATATCAACCAAAAAATTGGTGTGATGTTCACTACATGGTGCTGGCAGTAGTAATATCAGTAATTACTTGTCACTTTTAAACTGACAAAATTATAGTCTATAGAAAATTTTAAAGCTATTTTGGCAACAACTACTTGTTGTAGATGTTCATACCTGTAACTTAATATTTAAATATTTGAAGGGAAAATGAACTTTTAACATTACTTGAAGATATGCATATGATATAAATGATATGATAAAATGGAAGCTGTTTCATAAAATTATCACTGGATACAGGTCACATGCTTCCAAACATTCAGTCAAAACTACATGCCAGGTGCGAACCCTACAGTCCAAGTTTAAAATCACATACATTGCCATTTGAAGTAGTCTCTCCTTTGTTTTCCATCTCCTCAGCACTGTAGCAAGTCCATTTTAAAAATAACTGTAAGACTGTTTTATTTTATGGTTTAGGTGGATGTAAGAGTGGTCACTACGGAGCATGCCAAGCATTTCTACAAGCCTGAAGAAGTCTCAGTAGAAATCTACAGTGACAAGGATGAGTGGGAGGTAATTGACCTTGTCAAATGTTATAGTAAGCCATATTATAATAATAGGTGTAGTTGTAATAACATTAAATAAAATAGGTGCAATATTTAATTGGTACATAAAACAGCCAATTTTAGCCTCTTTTTATATTCTTGAAATTAAAATATGAAAAAATGCCATTGTAACTTGACAAATTTCAAGGTGTTGAGATCATCAGTATTTCGAAACAAAAATACGGTCAAGTGCCAGAAGAGATTGAGAAACCATGTTCTAACCATGTTGGAAAGAATCTGCCTAAAGACATGTCTCTGTTCTAGCTGTGGAAGCAGAGATCTGACCCTGTGCTACATATTGAGCTAAGACGCTGGGCAGACTTATGTGTTATTGCCCCTCTAGATGCCAATACTCTTGGAAAGATTGCTAATGGCATTTGTGACAATCTGCTGGTAAGAACAAGAAACTGGTATTAGATTTCCCTCACATCGTTATGGCAAATAACAAATTATTACACAATTTCTCTGAGGTTGTTTCCAAGTTGATATTTTATTTGTTATTTTGTTATTAATAGACGTGTGTAGTAAGAGCCTGGGACACCAAACGACCTCTTCTCTTCTGCCCTGCAATGAATACAGCTATGTGGCAGCATCCTATTACAGCCCAGCAGATATCCAGGCTGAAAGAGTTTGGATATGTGGAAATCCCCTGCATTGCTAAGAAGCTAGTGTGCGGTGACGAAGGTGGGTTCTAATAATAGAAAACATTAGATATCAACTATCTACCAATATTTACTTTGACATCATAAAATCTAATATGACACCAGACACATTCATATAATATAATTGTATATTAATATAAAAATATGATCTTATTATGGCAGTCATTGCTGTATGTTTATCTGCCTTCCTCAAAATATCCCTATGTGTAAGTGGACTGTTGACTCACAATGAAAAAGGGTAAGCAGGACAATCACTGTATTCCAGTAAAGAGTTAAACTTCTCAGCTGCAGACAGAGGTGAAACAAGAGCAAGTTTAAGTGTTACTCTTCATACTATAATAATAAAGGGCACTTCCTGAGGAGATGGCCCCAATTTCAGAACAAACATAGCTACTTAGCAGAAGACTGTGTGAATCAAAGGAAACAGCAAAATGGCAGCAGTGTGGGATGTCAAATCAGCCTACTCAGTGTACTTTGTGCCAAAGGCCTTCAAAGAGCCTCTGACATAGTATGCAATATATGCAACACTCTTCACAACCTCCATTAATTTATCCAGTTACCTTGTTATAATATTGAAAGCTATAGTATGCGTCTTGTTATTTGGCACACATAATAGCTCTTGCTTACCTGTAGCTTACTTTTAAATTAATTGAATCTTTAAATGCCATCATAGCAATGCTGTATCAGCCAAACTTTATCTTATGACTGATTAACCTACATAACAAACTGTTAGTTGGCCAGTTATCTTGTGCTTTTAATGCTAAAGTGCATGCCAAAGTCTCTAGAGTAGCTTTTAATTGTGCACTTATGCATTCCATAAACATGTACAAAAGGAGGTATAAATACACTGTGCAGTTTTCCTGCTTCCTTTATTCACTTCTCTTCCTAGCAAATTTAAATTTGTTGTTGGCCTAGGGGTAAATTGGGGAATTTGACAGTTTGTCAGTTCGATCAGGAACTGAAAATACAAATGTGGCCTTAACAAGTCTGTTAAGCAACATCTGTTCCTTCACAAGGTGCAGCAGATGACAAATTGCCAAAAAATTTTGTTTTGAGACAGGTACCCGAGCCTGGACTCAAGTTGTCTCTGACTTGTCTCAGACTCATTGCTATGTGACTTGGACATGTTTCAGACATTACCACAAGACTCGCCAAACGCTTTGATAGGACTCAACCAAGTCCAGCATTTTTTCCTTTCCTGAAACTAATATTTCCTCCTTCCTTCCGCCATCAAAACAAGCATTGATGGAACTTGTTCAGATGGTATATTATTCAGATATTTGAAATGTAAAGTTGTATATGAAATGCTATATTTAGAGTAAATAGTATTGCCTCAGGTGATGCTTCGGTGTGGCTACACTGCACTTTTTCATGATCACAAATGCGTGCAACACCCCTACTCAGGGTTACATGCTATCTTGCCTTTGGAGAGTGTTGAGTGGAATTGCTATGTAATTTAAACTTGTAGTGTTTTTACACTGCACATACTTTTTGATCATTACAAACTGGACATGTCTTGGACTCGACAAAAGTTGCTCTTCATGGAAATAAACATGGTGTGCATTGTTATGTCCTGTTTAACACCTTGGTTTTGTAAATAACTTATTTAGTCATATGTCTAATATTGATCTAATAACATTCAGTAAAATGCACCCTGCATACATATAATCTAAAATGGTATAAAACATTGATTAATACTGTATCTTAAGATTCCAGGCTAAATTGGTTTTGATTTCTACTCTAGTGTGTTTTATTGCTTGCACAAAGCACTGTAAATGGAAACAGTCTAATTAAAAGGAAAGGTGATGTAACATACTGGTAAACGTGCCTCTGTCTTAACTTGTCCTAACTGTCTAACTGTTTGTTTCGCAGGAATTAAACTGAAAAATGACATATATTTACAGAATACAAGTTTCTCAGTCTTTTTTTTTGCACTGAAATAGCTCATTTAACTAAAGGTTTAAGCAAATTGACAAATCCCATATTTAATTTCTTTTACTGTACTGTAGAAAAAGTTCCAACTTTTCCAGAAATGTGGTTTGTAGTTATGCAAACCTTGTTGATGTACAAACAAGATCTTCTGGAAGTTGACTCATGGCAACTTGACTTCTTTCTGTTAGAAAGAAGAAAGAATATAGTGAGCTATACAAAAAATATAGAGCTTTCTATTAGAAGAATAGAAACTGAAGACTTTGCTTCCAGATAACTGAGATGATGACGGAGAATCTACACAGACATATTGCTCAAGATCTTGCATGATTATTCATATCTTTGTTTTTTAGACCACAGAGTGATTTAAAATGTTATTTCTTGCAGATGATGTTTGTGTAACTTGTACTTTTCTACTTTCAGGTAAAGGTGCAATGGCAGAGGTATCGACTATTGTCAGTGTTGTCAAACAGTATCTTCAAAGACCAGATGAGTCATCTCAGAAAGCATGAATGCCACATTGTATTTTAAAACTGATGCCAAGATCAACAACACAATGACTTCCAAATGCTTTTGTGTCTAAAACCTCAAGGCCCTACACACCTATGGTAAACTCACATGATTGCTTTCACCTATTTCATCTGATAACTTCGGTTGTTGGGATTCTGTGCATGTGTACAGACCGTCATTGACTGGTATCTCACATCTAAACATTTTGATGCTAGTTTTTTAATCACACTGACATGACTGATGGGTCAGTAGAGAGAGAATTCCTATCTGAATACTTTTTTTTTTTTTTTGCAACAGTGTTTTTTTCGTAAGTAATTTTTTCACTGTACCATTGTTTATGTAACAAAAATGAAGCCAAAAGGAAAAGAAAACAATACTAAGTGCTACCTTACTGCTTTTATAGGATTGAAGAGTGTAGGCTGCAGCCAGTTGCTGCTAATCATCAACCCCTGATTAATCATCATCATCATCAGCAGGTGTGCAGACCTCTATAAAAGCAGAGGTTTTGGCAGTTGCTGGTCTGGAGTGTTCATGTGTGTGTTAACACAATTGCAAGAGAGACAGACGTAGGCAATGACCTTAGAGAAGCAATTGTTGGTGCAAATAAGTCTGGAAATAGTTAGAAAACCATTTCCAAACAATTTAGAGTTCAACACTCTACAGTGAGAAAGATTATTCACAAGTGGAAAGCATTCATGACAGTTGCCAGTCTTCCCAGGAGTGGACGTCCAAGCACATTCAGCCCAAGGTCAGACCTTGCAATGCTCAGAGAAATACAAAAACACTCAAGAGCTACATTTTAAACCCTACAGGCCTCACTCAGCGTGTTAAATGTTGAAGTTCATGACAGCACACTTAGAAGACGACTGAGCAAGTACAGTTTATGTGGAAGGGTGGTTAGGAGAAAGCTTATTTGTCTAGAACATGAGAGCACGACTGAGGTTCACAAAATTGCATCCGCAGCACAAACCACAAGACTTCTGTAACAATGTCCTATGGTCAAATGAGACCAAAGTAGAATTGTTTGGCTTTAATGCCTAGTGTTACATTTGGCAAAAACAAAAAAATGTATTTCAGCATAAATACTTCAGTCAGGCATGGTGGTGGAGGTGTGATGATTTGGGCTTATTTTGTAGACACAGGGCCTGAGCACCTTGCAGTCATTGAGTCAACCATGTGCTCCTCTCTATATTCTAGAGGCAAATGTGAGGCCATCTGTCTGACAGCTTAAGCTTGGTTAAAACTGGGTCCTGGGTCAGGACAATGATTCAAAGCACGCCTGTAAATCTTTATCAGAATGGCTAAAACATAAAATAATGATGTATAATGACTTTAAGAAAGCTGTACATAAGCATATGCTCCAAAACCTCAATAAATTAAAGAATGTTGTAAAGTGGAATAGGCGAAAATTCCTCCACAACAATGTAAGAGACTGTTAAAGATATACAGGGAGTGATTACTTCAAGTTATTACTGCTAAAGGCAGATCTACAAGCTAGTGAATCATGGGGAGTACTTAGTATTGCCCACATTTTTTTTTCTTTGTGAAAAAATGTTATAAGTTGCTGTTCATCTGAGGTTATATTTGCCTAATACTAAGATCTGCTATGATGAGATGACTTGTATTATTCTTTGTTTTTAAGTTTAAAAAAAAAAGACAATTTTAAAAATGGGGGGTGCTAACATTTGCACAAGACTATAGAGTGAATTGTGTGATATTTTTATTATTTACAAAGTAGCATTTCATTGGTGACATGTTGATAAGTTGTAGAGTGAAGTTCATGCATAGACAGTTTTTTTGTGTATGTTGGAAATGTGTGTGCATAGCCTGTCACCCCAAACACAGAAAATACTTCCCTTGCTGTGTATGTCTGTCTTGCCCTTTTCTTAAATGGAGGTTGGCAAACAAATGGTGCATTACTGCCAACTTCTTGAATGGAATGAGGTGGAATGGATAAACAGTTTTGCAAACCTGTTTAATGATGTGCTCCACTTGTCTTTCTTAGGAAAAGCATTATTCTTATCTTGTAATCACTATAGCTGAAGAAATGATATATTTGTATTAATATGGATAATATGTGGGCTTTTTATTCTGTTTTTTAATTACAGCGTGTAATTACTATGCAATAAAAAACAGAAAAAAAAGAAATGCATGTGCTTATCAAGTCATCAATGTTAGTGTTAACAACATTCTTCTTATTTAAGTTAGTTAGATGTTACAAAACCTGTGGGGTTAATCATGTGAGACATAGCAACGGAATTTTTTCCCCACAAGGAAGTTTAACCAAGTTACTTTACTGCAGCAGCACATAACAAAACTGTCAGATGATGCACGGATGCCTCAGGGGTAGCGGTGCTTTAGTGTCTAATAGTAGTCTTATTTCACCACTTTTATTTCATTTGTACAGGCAAGATCATGCAATATATTTGGAAAGCATCTTCCTAAGAGAGACCAAGGAGAGAGAGTAGATATGATGTGTTTTACACTGTGCTTTTCACCAATTGCTTTTTTATTAGGCTACTCAAAGCACCACAGGTCAAAAGTGATGAAACCCATGGTTCACATTACTGCTAGACATGTTTAACTTTATGAAAACCCTCCATCTCCTAAGTAAAAAGTACCAGTCTGGATTTTGTTAAGAGAAGACAGACGAGACAATGGTTTGTTTATGTTGTATTAGTGAGAAGAAGCAGACTGTAGCAACTGTCTGACTTGTACAGTAATAAACTGAAAGGACCTTGGACATATGTCTCCTCAGCAATATTATGTTGAACAAGTAGTACAGAGCGTTTTAGACCACCTGCTTAATAAGAGCTTACGAAATAAATACTCAAACATTGTTATCCCCAGTCCAAAAACAGTTAGCAACAACATGACCTTGCTGAAAAAGAGATTTCAGATTAGCTAAATATCTAGATAAGCACAGTTGTTCTCCCTTATAGTCATTAACATTTATTGTTTTAGAACACATTTTTTAAGTTCCTTTTATTTTGTTGTTTGTAAACGTAATTTAAAAGCACTTATTTTTTTCTCCGCCAGTGTTAGACAGTATACTTTTATAACACACATGCACGTTTGTGCTTCTTTTGTTTTTCTGGGCTGTTGAGATATATTTTATATCTTGGTTTAGCTTTGTTCTCACCTAATCCAGGGGAGGCGGGGGAAATTTGGTTTGCAAATAACTGGGGACACAGTTACTGATGAGCTGTCGAGGTTGCAGCACATGGAGTGATGTGAATGGTTCCCCAAATGAAAAGCATCCTTCCCGAGCCATAACCTGTCCTGCTGCTATTGGCTACTTTGTGATTCTGTTAATGAGGCCAGAAGCACATTACATCAGCCATACCAAGAGGGGAGTGTCATCTAGGTCTTGATAGTGCTGTGGGGGAGTGTGCAGCCTGCAGATGCACCTACTGGGAATAAACACCCTGTTCTCACAGCTTTGGACATATCACCAACACTGAAGAGACGTTGTGATCAGAGGCAGTGTTAAATAATCAGTGGTTCACTTTTCTACAGCCACTTAAAAAAGTAAAAGAAAAAGGCTTTTTTTGCAAATTAAAAAAATTCTAATAGAAATTCTGAATATTATTAAGGCTTTTGTAACTAAACATAAAACTGTCAAGTCATAAAATCGGCAACCAGCATTCTTCCCTAATCGCTGTTTTTTTTATAAATGAATTACATCAGCATAATTAGATGGATATCTTCACTGACTATTATAATTTCAACTTCTTACTTAAATTACATTTACAAACAGACAGTTACAAACAGAATCAGTTAGATATATATAGATATATAGAATATAATTAATCAAGAATTCAGTGCTTTTAGATTGGGGCAACCAAACTTTAATACAAAAAAATCTTTTTCCTAATTACCAGACATTCACATTGCATGATACTTACTTGTCATAATGTGCATTGTGATTAGATAACAAATATGCATCGCATAATTATTCTCTGTGCCAATATGTGTGCATGTTCAGGAGCACATGCATCCTGTGTCTGATGCAACTTGGGCAGGCTCATGTTTCTGGCCTCTGGGAATGTTCAACAGTGTTTCATCAGAATCTACATCCTGAGAGATCACCTGCTCTGCTCCCTGTGTCACCACAAGTCTTTTTATTGACTCTCACATGTTTATAAGTGGTAAACACATTGTGGATTCACTCACACAGTTTGTACTGAAGCAACATGTCACATATTACTTTTCATATTGTATATTCATATTGTTCTATACACATTTTACTATATGTTATTTAGAAAAGCAATAATAAGGTTGTGTCTCTGCCGTTACAAATATAATGTGAGCATATGAGTACACTAATTTCATGGGCCCATTACATTTTTTCTTCCTTATTTCTTTTTTATTGTTTCTATCCGGGATACAACTCATGCTGATAGCCCCAGGGAAAGACAAACTCCTCTCCAAGATCATTTGTTTACCTTAAAAGTGTTATAGTGATCAGATAATTGCTTGCTTGTGAATGTATATTAGATATTCAACAGAAGGAAGTTTCACAGAGCGAAATAACCTTTACAGAACAGTACTGACATCAGTGCATCTGCTGACAGTAAATATTTGCCAAATGATCAGGAAATAAGGGGTAGCAGATAATTTCAAATGTAAAAGATAATCAAATAGTCTTGTTCGGTCTGTATAATGATTCACTGACTTGGCTACCAGCAACGGCTATCTTTTTACTAAAGTTCTTTGACCCCTGGCTACAGTTCACAGTCTTTTAAAGCTGTACCATCTGTGTGTATTTGCCTTTCCAGTTTTTAAACATGCTTGTAACAGCTGACTAGAAGTTACTGTATGTGTTTAATGCATCCTTTTACCTTCTATGTTTGAACTTTGTGTTTCTGTACCCATATGGCACACTGTTAGCCCCTTGATGCCTTGTGTTGGTTAACCTTAAGCTATAATGCCATGGTAACTGGAAGTAGGAGAGACATGAGAGCATCTCGTGGGGAAAGGTTCCTGCCTCCTTGCCTCCGTCAAATCCCATGATGAGCATCTTTGTACCTGCGAGGCCACAGGGACTGATGGAAGCCACAAACTTGTCTAGACTAAACTGTGGCAGCCTCACGGGGCTCACAAATTAGCCTCAAACTCACAGGTGAAGGGACTGGCGTGATGCAAGTTCAACCTGAAATTAGCTGTGGGATATCATGATTGACAAGCAGTAATATACACTCTGAGGTAGTGGGACTTTTTAAAAATTGGCTTTAAAGTCAAGTCTTGTTTTGATCATCCTTATATGTATGTGCAAATGATCCTGTCTTCCAGCAACCCTGTCTCCTAAAAATTACCTTTCTATACGACTAAACTGCAATCATGATTATGTTTTTCTGAGAAACAGATCTCACAGTTCAGCATGCTGATATATGACTCCATCTTTAGTAAGATGTTTTATGGTTGGTTCAGGCACTTACATCACTGGGTTAGGGTTAACGAAATGTTGGCTGCGTATTATCAAAAAATGTAACAGATCACTTCACACACAACTTCTGTGTAAGAATTTAAGCACAAACATGATCATATCTCATCACTCTGGTCTCAAACTCAGGTCTGCACATTACCAGTCCTGCTCCTCATCCATCCCAACCACCTCCTTGAAACTCAAGTCACATAAATTAGTGTGACATTTCATTCATTCACAAAATACGTTCACCACAAAAACATAATCGTGATTGCAGTTTGTATAGGAACATCATTATTAGGAGACAGGGTTGCTTCCAGACAGACCGTTGTTTTTCATAGGAAACACTTATTTATGCAAAGGTGTGGAGATATATGTGCTCCAACTTCTTGATTTTCTTCTCTTCCACAGCAGACACGTAATAAGCCTGTATTATTTAGACAATTGTAATTGGTGCAGTTTAATGTAAAAGTGCACTAGGATCTCAGTCTCAAAGCACTTTTAAATAAGAAAAAAACTAGGGATGGAACCTGATGAAGCCAAGACTAAAACACCATGCCCTGGGTTGATTTCTGTTGAGTGAAATGATAGTGGTATCAGACTGTTATTTTGGAATTCCCTGAAGGCCACGGATCAAAATTCTGGGAACAACAGAGAAATGAGTGAAGAATGAGTCACACTTTCGCTATCTGTGGAGAAATGAAAAAACCGGCTCCAAGTTCATTTGAGGTGGCATCACCAGCCAGCTGGCAGTCGGACATTAGGATACAGCCAATAAAAGTAAGACAGCCACCAGCGGGAAAACATCACATGCAAAAAAAACAAGAGGGTGTGACTCCGCCTATTGATCAAAGACCATCCTCCTCCCTTTTGTCTTTTCTTCAGTTTGTTAACTTCTCTAAAAGCCGCGTGGACGTCGGCCGAGCAGCTCAAACCTTTTGGCAGGCCTCTTTTGGTTTCGTGGGGTTTTAGCGCATCCGGGCTGACGAGCAGAGAAGACACTTTTCCCTCTTCACCCTGTCGCTGTGTTTCATGGAGTCTTTGTTGAAGTCATTTACTGTCGTCACAGCAACGAGGTAAGAAAACTTTCTTACTGTTAAGACTGCAAGTGTGCAGATTATGACGCCGACGCGGCGCAGAGAGGAAGACAGTAAATCGCGGTAAACGCACGACTGTATCCTTCAGGAAATCTGGAGAGACTGTGAAACTATATCAGATATAGGCAAACCAAAGCATGCACTCAGTGTGAGTATCTGAAACGGTGTTGTTTTAGCCCACAGTGTGGTTTCACCTTTACCGTGGTTTACGACGCTTTCAGAGCCTGTATGGAAATCAGTCGCGCTGTGTTTGGCAGTCGGGCTTTTACGCGTATATTATTTTCATATTATTTGCGTCCTATAAATTTGACCAGGCTGTTCATGGAGGCAGGACAACAAGTTCATGTGTTTTCATGTCACCCCCGATAAGCAAATATGCTCCCGTTTAGCTACTACTGGGCAGGCTGTCAAAAGAAACCGAGAACAAACCTTTTCGCAGAATGCAAGTTCCGTTTTTTTATGCCAGGACGCGAGTTTTCTGTTGTTACTTTGAGACCAGCTATAGCGGAAACTGCTGTTATTTTTTCATGTCATGCGAACTTGCTGAGAACGTACAACTTTTCTTGGAACTGAAACTGGATTAGGAATTTATGACTTGTTGTTGCATCATCGCATCCTCGCATCCAACTTTTGACCACCGTCATAATCATTATTCATGTCATTCTGTCATTACTGTTTATGGCCCCGATTCCACCTCTGACTGTTATAAATTATAAATGGTTCTGGTTGTGGATCTGTGAAGGTAAAGCAGCTTCCCTGTGGGATTAATACGGAATTGTTTTTAATATACTCAACTGACCTGACAGCCTCTGCAATTATCAGATGAATTATTAATAACTATCTGTTTGCTCGATCGCTCTCCCCTCCTGTCAGTTTAGACGGTTTGCTTTCGGAAGTCACACTCTCCATCACCCTTGCCCTACAGATCTGAGTGTGCGGACACACACACACACACACACACACACGTTTGTCTCACCACACTTGTGAGGACAGTCATAATACATTCCCTAGCGCTTTACCAAAACTCTAACCCCATCGCAACACAATGCCCAAACAAAGTTTTAACATTGAGAAAAAACACCTGCGCTAAAATGAACTCGCAAGACCAGAATGTCCACACAAGAGCAGCGTTTGAACAAAATGTGTCCACACAAAGAAATTAAGACATGTACACAAACACACACCCACACACACGTTTATCATTATCTCTTTGTGCGTTGTTACAGTGACTTACATTTATTTTCTGGAGACATATTCTCAAACACAACCACTACTTACATAATCCTAACCCTAACCTTAAAGCATGAGCTCATTGTAAAATTTAATTATGCTGGCTCACACAAGGTGAGTTTGCAAACAGGTTTTGGCCCCTGCAGTGTGAATAATAACTGGCACACGCATTTTATTAGAGTTACATAGTGCATTCCCTAAATGCCTTATCCTAACATTTACAACTAAAATGCCTACCTACAACCATTAACCTACCCCAATCCTAATTTTAACCTTAAGATAAGATAAGACTTTATTGAGATAAGACTTCATTAAGATATGACTTTATTCCTCTGCAGGGAAGTAAGTTATTTAGCCCTTTAAGACATTTGAAATTGGACCTGTCACAGTGCCCCCGTAATGCCAGAATGTTTCCACAGCCTTGGTGTCCAACATAAATGTGTCCACACAATCATAGAAAGACATGTACACAATATAAATAGACATCAGAAAGAAGCTTTCAGTCTGTTGAAAACACCTCCTCACATTTTCCACCATACACATAAACCATATTTCGCCTCGCTACATAAGATAAGCCATCTCGCTGTACTTTACTGAAAGGTGTCAACAGGATGAACTGATAACATCTATAACACCGTGGGGCTGCATGCTGCCTTGAGACTGGATTGAGCCTTATTAATGAAACCCAGGTGTTGTTGCTGTGAGAATGTGGTGTTTATGTCATGAAACCTGCCGTAGCCTGCAGATGTGTCACAGATATTTTTATAACCGTTTCATTTATACAGTTTGTAAAATGTGTGTGTTCCTTGGATCGTTCTACACATCATGGGCTACTTCAAATTTGGCTGCCTGTCAAAAAAATGTGATCTGTTAGTTTTAGAGAGTAGAGTAGAGAGGACTGTCCGCCAGTAGGAGAACAATGTCAATAACAAAAGTTCAGAAATAATGCTGTATTCTTCGGCCTTGCCAGCTCGTGTAGATGCTTGTATTGAGTTATGAATTTATGTGATGAGATCGTCTTTTATATTTTCTACAAGCTGAAAATGTCCTATTATGTTGTGCGCTTATGCTGCCTTCAGGTGACTGTTGGTAAGGCCAGAATTGGTAGTTGAGCACGCATTAACATTTTGATTACATACATTAAATACAATTAGTAGTTATCTAAAATGGGGTATGTGTGTGTGTTTTAAAACTAGATTTATTTAACAGCAATTGTTTTGATAATTGAATAATTATCAGACACCCGCAGGTTCCAGCTTTTCAGTTGAGAGCATTAGTTTCAGCACATTTTTAGGTAATTGGGACTAACATTTATTACAATAAATCAAGAAAGAAAGTTCTGCAGCTTCACACGTGCTGCATAGTTTGACACGTCACCAGGAGCAGAACAAATGAGGAAGTTTAAGACAACAGGCAATCCATGTAATTCTAAAGAGGATTATATTTTTATTCTATATTTCAATATATTAGCTCAATACAGTACATTTGACATTCTGATACCTTTTCGATAGAACAATTAGCTAAAACAAAACAGGCAGCTGATTAAGTGAAAAGGAAAATAATAGTTAGTTGCACTCACTGCACTGGAGAAGTGTATGAAAAAAGGTAGTATTGTAGGACTGACTGTGGTGATAAAATGCAGAATAGAAACAGTCCACTATACTGTAGAATCTCAAGACATAAAAGGAAGAGACGTGCTGATCAGATCTGATCAAGTTCTGGTTTGATAAAAGCAAGACCAAAAATTGATTATGACACATTCTGACATTTGAAATGAGCCACAGTAAGACTAATAACTTGTCAAATATGACTCAAATATATTACAGTCATTCATTGAAATTGTAATTCATATATTTTAAGGCATGGATTTTAATCACACATGGATATTATGTCATGTCATTATCGCATTGGCTGTCTGCAGCCAAAAGGAAGTGTTTTCATTCTTAGCCTTCTTCATTCACTAAAACCCCTTGCATATGTATCTTCATCTTTCCCGCTGTTGCATTTCACTAGCGTGCATCAGCTGATAAGTGTCTGTGACATACATGTGATAAACCACAAGATTAAAATATGCCTAAAACTAGTTCTCATGTAATGTTCTTTATCAGTGCAAAATGTTATTTTAGTCTGTTCTGCTGTTTGATATTTAGTGTGGCATTTAGTGTCTAATTGTTGTTTTTAAATTTTCAGATCTTGGGGCATATCAGTGCACCATCAAAGCAAAGTTACTACATGATGAGCAGCCAGTCGATGCAGACCTTTGTTGACCCACTGTTTCGAAACAAGATGCCATTATTCGATGGAACCATAACATCCACTGGACTGTCAAAGCCACAAAATATGTCTGGTTTCTTGGGTAAGCAGGCATTGCAGTACAGCGGGGCCTACTTTACTTATGACCCCAGAGGAAAGGACAGAGCTGGCTTCACTCCTCCTTGGAGTAACTCAAAGACCTCTCTACTGGATGGCCGAAGTCCTGTGAGTCACCTCTCTGGTATGGAGGGACAAAACCACATCATTTACAGGCAGGACAGCGGTTCTTCAGAAGAAAGCCGTCCTCATTCGTCCTCTTTGTGTCGCACTCAAGCAAAACAGGGCTTTACACTATACAGCAAAAGTCCTGGGGTAAGCAGTCCCATAGCTGCTACATCAGTAAGTGTTCGAAAACAACAAACTGGAGGTGAGCATTCATCTCCCCCATCCGAGAACCCTGTTTACTTAGCGATTCCTAAGCCAGTTTATGGACATAGCCCCTGCTGTAATGAACCAGGCTGTGTGATAGGACAGCGATATTCTATTGAGCATGGCTCACCAAGGATACCAAACACTGTTTATGAGCATGATTTGATGCAAACTGATGCTCACTATCCTGAAAGACCACTAATTCAGAGGAAGGCACAAGACGCTCTGCTGCAACAGAGAGGTTTACAGTTTGAGCACAGTACAGAACCAGCCAAGAGGATGACTGTGGAGACCTACAGCCCGAGTAGAGCAAGGACGTTTCCTGCTATGATTGACCCAAACTACAGTTTCCCCTGCACACCATCTCGAACAGTTTTTGGTCCTTTAAGCGAGCAAAGGCAATGTTTACAGACTCCTCCTAGAGGCTACCCTAGCTTATACCCCTCCCATGCTACATATGAGCATATGACCTCAGAGGTTTATCGGGAATGTTCTCCCATGTCCAAATATGGGCAGCTAACACAGCACCCAATGTTTTACTACCCCCAGGCAAATGTGGAGGTAGAAAACAGGTCACAGCATAAAGATATTAGCAGTAAGCAGAGAGAAGATGTCCCTGTTATTCTTAAACACCCCCGGGAGCATTTTATTGTGCCTCAGTCACTTCATGGTGAAATTCCTTTGCCTTTGCCTAGTGCTGAAACATTGCCAAATAATCCCTTTATGCAGGGTTTTGACTATCCATGTTATGCAGTCCCTAGATTTCATGTAAATGCATGCCAGATCAGACACCCCCTAAAAACACAGCATGGATCACATAGTTTTCATTCTAATCAGAAAAATGCCTCCCCATCCAGCCAACATATGGATCACTCCTTATCTTCTGCATCCGATCTACATAAAGAGAAACCTAATGCTGGCCTACATGTTGACAAAGCTCACTCTTCCTTGCCATTCCTACGTGTGGACCAAAGCAGTCTTTCCAGACGTACAAGCCAATCTGGTATCTCACCATCCAGTGTACAAGTGAACAGACTTTTTTCCCCACTAACCAACCTACATGTGGACCGGCCTATCCTTCCACCAGTTGGCATGAAAATGGACAGAGTCATGAACTATAACCATTGTGACTTGCAGGTTACATGCCCAAAACAACCAAAAGGCCTTCCTGTTTCCCCATCAGCATGGCCGCCCCGGTCACGCAGTCACAGTTCAGATAGCGTTCTAACGGTTATAACTAATGGTGCAAATGGCAGAACAGCAATTTATTCCCCTGCAGTCCCAACAGGAAAAGAACACAGTGGTCCTGTGTCTATTTCAGGCAAAGGGTGCTTGAAGAGAAGTGTTCCTCCCTCATCTCCATCCATCAAAATAAAAGAAGAAGATGGAGATTTATGTGAGGTGGAACTTGATAAGAAACGACAAAAGGTGGAAACAGAGAATGTCCAAGTAGGAAGTAAAACTGACTCTCCTCCTATGCCAGTCATTGACAATGTCTTCAGTCTGGCACCTTACCAAGCATACCTGCAGGCCTCTGGAGTGTTATTTCCAGGTAGAACACCTCAGAGAACAGTCCAGTTATCTGAGCACCATGACGTCAAGACCAAGCCAGACATCAAGGAGAAAAGTTCGCAAGATGAACAGCAGGCAGTTGACTCCCAAAAAAGCTGTCCAGATACTCCACTAGAGAAGCCTGTTGCAGAAATATATGAATCAAAAACTATTAAAGTGGAAAAAGTTGAACCGTCGGACACTGATGACTCTGTAGAGAGTCCTGTTAGTCAGAGAGGCTTCAGCAAAATAATAAAAAAAGAGACTGAAGAAACTGGTACATCTGACAGTGGTCCACAGTTGGTGATAAAGATGTGTGAACCTGATGAACTTGAAAGAAAACCTTTATTAGCAGCTAAGACTTCAGATGAGCCTAAACGTGCTGAACTGACTACACAGATAAACTCTTCTTCACAGGCTGAACATGTGTTTACCGTTCACCCTAAATCAATTACTCCACCTCAACCTCCTGAGACCAAAGTCAGTTTCAGAAACATTCCTCCCCAATGTCTGAAACTTTCTACCTACAAAATCATTCTCCCTGATACGCAGCGCTCTAGCCCCATTCCACCACCTGAGAAGTCACCTTTACAGCCGATAGCTGAATTCAAACCAAAGATAGAGCCCCAAGTCACTGTCCGCAAGCGCTTCTTAGATCTGCACCATTCCCTCTGCAAGCTAGTATCCAAATCTGTGTCAGGCTCTTCGCAGCAGGAGCTCAGAGCCTGGTTGTCTCAGCTGAAACTCACGGAGTCGACATCTTCATCAACCAAAGTCCAGAATGTGTGCTGCTTGTTAGGTGTGAAAGCCAGAGAGGTGTGGCTCAATGAGGAGATGAAGTCGGCACTCCATAAGGTCCTTGAGAGGTTGAGAGAGTACACCATCCAGGAACGCTGTCCTTTCCCACACGTCATGCGGACAGGGGCAGTGTTCCTCCCCATGCTGGTAGTGAAGGAGTCGCTGTTTCCGACGGTCCAGGGCAGCTTCATCGACCAGGTCCTGCAGGAGCACAAAGTGGAGCTGCGGCCTACAACGCTCTCTGAAGAGAAGATCCTCATCCAGCTTCATAAACGCGCCTGCTCCTCCAGACTCAGAAGACTGATGTCTCTGAAACACTTGCCTGACATCTACGCTGACGTGGTCAACCTTTTCTATTACGCTTGTGTCTGCAAACATTTGGGTGAGTGCATGTTCTCTTCAGAGTTATAGGTTAATAATAAATGTGTGTAGTACAGTGAATGTTTTTTCCTAGTAAAGAAAAGAAGACAGTGGGTATTTAGTCCTTACATTTTTTTTTCTATTTTATAAATGAAGATTTTTTTTTTTTTTTTCCATCTCTCTTGACACTGTCAAAACAGACACATTTTTACAATAAACCCCTGTTCACCACTACTTATCCCACCAACACATTACAAAAGTAATGCTTACAAAGGAGCCAGGAAATGGGTAATATACAAATAGTGTATGTGATAATGTAATGTAATAATGATAGATTGTTTGTTTTTAAAAGACTGGACTAATTTTTTTTTTTTTCTTTTCCCCAACAATTGCTATTTATTTTATCTATAAAGTGCAGATATTTGGTCACTCGGCTAAAACTAAATCACAAGTACTTAGGGTAAAAAAGAAAAAAAGGATCAAATGTTATTTGTTGTTGCTGTGATTTAGTTTTGGTTCCAAGTACCGAAAGGTGTGAAAAACTAGTTTGATGATTTGACTATGTTATATGTACTGTACAATGTGACAGCCAGGCCTTGCCGATTTCTGGAATTTCCCTTTGAGTAGATGTTGTGGTTTACTTATTCTTTTTGACTTACTATTATAAAGCATCATATTTTAACTGTATAATAGTTTTCCCTCGGTGTTTCCATAGTTTATTTTATGCATTATTGGCCCTTTTGTCAAGAATCTCAATAAAGAATAAATATTCAATATCAAATTCATTTATTTTTTACAGAATCTACCTCATCTGATGCCCAAAAGAGAGTCCAGGTATATTTTTTTTGTGTTGTCCCTCAATCTAATTATTCTTTGCCTTTTCTGATTTAAAAACCAGAAACCATCTTTTTCTAACTTTCAGTAACTAATCACAAAAACTTGATTGCATGATTACATTGTATTGCTATGGGTATGTGGGTTGAAGAGTGCTAAACTGAACTGTTAGTAAGTGCAAGGCACACATTACCAGAGGAAGGAAGCACTCTGGGTTGGAGAGAAGTTGCTGTTTTTAAAAGATGGTGGTCATCTCTTTACCATCTGTGCTGTTTAGTCACAGAGGGAAGTGGGACTAAATAATTGCTGCTGTTGCTTTCTGCATGTAATGTTGTGCATATATTGTTACTGTGAATAAATGTGGTGAAAAGACCAAAACCAACAATGTCTGTTAGTGTTAGTCTTCAGTATTTTCTAATTCATTACTAGTTTTGGTCCTTTCATGGGATTGGTTGACAGTAAGAATATAGAATTTCAGTTTCCTGTTTACTTTATGGCCTTGAACAGCTAATATTTTATTTGACAGGTGCATTTGCTAACAGAATTTAGTTTAATCATTGAGCTTAATCTGCTGATATTAACAGTTCACGATGTAGGAGGACTTTGATATCTGAATATTTCCCTTGCAGTATCCTTGCCACAGCGCTGTTTTATCCCTGACTGATAGCATCCCTTGTAGCAGCTGACTTTTTCCCAGCCTTGGTGTTTACTCCCAGAGCCTTCTATTCTGTCTGCAGAGAGAGTATTTTCATGGTGGAGGATCATGCTGTCCAGTCACTTCTGCTGATACTAATAGAAAAGGTTCTCATTGTTTTGCTTGCCGAATAAGCACCATGGGATTACCGATCTGTAAACTTATATGAAGGTTTTGGATTTTGTGGCTGCTAGCTTGCTCTTTAAGAATCATTTTGGGAAACAATATTTTTCCAGTTAGAAATCCTGAACATCCTTCTCTGGCCTATTGTTCAAATATTTCCCTGATAACTAAATGAACACTATAAACTCTTTAACTTTTACGTTCCAATTTTGTCAGCAGTTTTGTATTTTATGTATATATGGTATAAATTTGTTTATATTTTGACTTCTCGTATTTCCTGTGTTGCAGGATTAGATACGGATGATCCAGCTAACAGAGAAAAGAGCAGCGAGGAGACTGTCGGCTGCAGGAGTCCTGCAGACATCACTGCCTCACCCTCAGAGTCACAATCAGAGAGACACCCGAAAGGCCAGGAAACATCAGAATCACATTTGAACAGGAATAGAACAAAAAGCAGGGTAAAGAGTAGTTCGAAGTCCATGTTTCTGGACAACAGTTTGCCGGATGAGGACGAGACTGTAAGTGCAGGTGTTCTAAACACATTTATGAAAAACTGGAGAGACCATCAGTTTGAAGACACTGAGAATAGTGGAAATGGTCACATTGTTGCTGAGGAAGATTCTTCACTCATTACACAAAGTATAACTTCTGAGAATTCATGGACGTGCCCTTTAACCTTGGACGAATTTTCTCAGAGTGATACAGAAACAGAGGAATCCTCCAGTCTGCAGCCTGTTGGTCAGTCCTTAGGACCATTCAAATCTCAGGTTAGATCCAAGAATTGTTCAGGTGTGATTCTCAAACTAAGGAGAATGTTTAGTGAAGGTCTTAAAAGAAAAAAGGCCTGCTACCAAGCAGTGCCCAACACAGAGACATTTCCTGATGCTTCCCTTACACAGACTGATGAGAGAGACCTTCACCAGACAACATCCAAAGCATCCCACAAGTGGCAAAGGACTGGAAGCTTATCTCACGCCTTAAGACCCCTCAGCAGCTCCTCTAAACGAAAAAACAGATCACTCTTAAAGATCAAATACTGTCCCTACTTGTCTGCCTGCCACAGCGCTGAACACAGAAGGCGATGGGTCCTACGTTCGGCTGTCCAGAGGGCTCGGAGGGCCATGAGGTTCTACTACCCAGACCTGGTGGGAAAGAAGATTCACCATCTCTATGAAGAAGATGACAAATCAGAAGTGTGGTACAGGGGAGAGGTACTGCGTATCCATGAAGCCCACAGGAACCCTCTAAAGACTATATTTGAGGTGAGGTATGACAGTGAGCCAGAGTGGAGGTACTACCTAGAGTTGCTGATAGACTACAAGAAAGGCTGGCTCAAAATCGAAGACTAGCCACTTTTATTTTTGGCCAGAGTGCAATGCTTTTTTTTGCCAACATAAGTTGGCAAAAATGGCTGTGTGACCTCCATAAGAATGAACTTGGACTCTATTATGATTTTTTTTATTTTTTTTAATAATGAGGTCAACTAAGCATTATTGTTACTTGAGAGCCACAGAGTGCTGTCTTTTTTAGGGTGGAGTGTATATATAGGCAGTGTTCAGCTGGTTTATGGTTTATTCCACATTAGATTGTGGTAGTGACTGAAATGTCAAGCACCTTACGGTGCTTAATAAAAAACACACACAACCTGCAAATTATTTTTCTTAAAATAACTTTAATTGTAATCAAATCTAAAGTTATGTATTTGTTGTTTTTACGTTACAACTTTCTTGTAAGAATAAAAATTTAGGGTGAAATTAGTTCCTAGCAGATATTTTTCCATCTTTTCAAAATTTGCTAGTAGGAACTAAGAAGCCTACAGATGAAAAATGTGTCAATGCCAGCCACATGCACTTAAGTTTACAGAAACGGAGGGAGTGCCAGTCTTGTATGTCATCATTAAAGAGTGATTTTTTTTTTTTTCAACCTGTAATCATTGTGCTTAGTGTTTTCTTAAGTGTAACTGCAGTTGAACAGGCATTAATATAGTTCTGTACTCAGCTTCACATGAAGACTGACACAGAAGACACACATCATTGTATTTTTAATTACTGTGAACCATAGACTTTCAGCTCCAATCATATTTTTAATTTTATATATTTTTCTTACATGTCTGCAGACTGAATTCTTAAATAAACACTTGTAATGTAAATAAATGATTCCATGTTTTCATGTCAGTTGAAATCATTTCCCACAAAATTAAAAACAGTCCTGGGTTTCACAGAATTTTGTATCAAAGATCAACTTGGTCAATATTGTTATTATTAAGTCTACAGCAGTCAAAGCCACTTTAACCATTCACCCGCACCTAATGAAAAAGTGGTTTGTTAAAACAAGGTGTCAAAAGTTGTCTTTTGCCACATTGAAATCCAATTCAGCATTAGTGTCTTTGTCCCCATCTTGTGGCAGAACGTGTCATTGCAAATTTGCAAAGTGTCTAAAGTGCTGTTTAGATAGAAACCCTTTCAAAGGGTGGGTTTAGTTTTTACAAGTCACAGTTCACAGTGGGAGTTTCCATAAGGACACAGTTCATTTAAAAAAATGTATCTGTACTAATTATGGCAATTTTTTTCTGAATGAAAATGCCACAACAAAACCCATTGTGTCCATTAGTAAACAACCACCCATAACAGAATGTTTGCAACATTTTGCACTTTAATATTTTCTCCAAAACAGACAACTAAATTGTCCCACATTTTTACACTAATAGGAAATAAAACACCTTTGATAGCATAAAGAAAAGATATGTAGAAAAGTATTAAAAGGTTTTGGATGTCTCAATGTAAGTAGCTGTTTGTTACTTCAAACAATATGAAATGTTCATGAACTGCTAGCAGACAATGAAAACAGACTGAGCCCTGGGGAGCATATTAGCCAAATGTTCACAGCTGTAGCTGGTGTGTTACCTGTAAGACAGCTTTTGTGAAAATAACCCATCTTTCATTATCCTTTCCACTTGTATCATCAGTTTGACTCGAGACAAAATGAATTCAATGGTGACATGATACAAACAACCACCTGATCTATATCATACAATCTGCAATGTAGTGCAAAAAAGGCTAACATTTTTGCATAACATCAAAATAATTCAATGAAAGTTACCAAATTAACACACTGGAAGACACAGCTCTGCCAAGGTCTGTAGTACACTGTATCTGAAAACATACAGCGCAAAAATGCATCATGGATGTTATGGGTAATTAATATGATTGAGACCAAGCCTATACTAATGACTCACACAGTACTCCCAAAAATGAGATTTCTCATGACATTTATTCAAATAAACAATACAGTTTATAATTTGCTAGGATAAAATAATATGTTTGAACACATAAGAAGCATTTGGGAGAGAATTCCCCAAAGATCTGAAACTGGGGCAAAGGATGTGTTTTAATAACGGCTGACATTTTGGTGTCATCATCTGACTAGCATCAGTGCCTGTATATTCATGCCCCCTCCAGTCAGTTATGACTGCCATACTGCAGAGACATGAACCAGCGTTTACAAGCTGAGAGCTTGACAACCAGAGCAACCACCACGCAGAACAATTAAAAAAAAAAAAAAAAAAAATCCGGCAGGGGCACTGACATTTCAACGTTGAGTACTCAACCTCGGCCCATGTGCGAAAAATACAGTCTTTAATGCAAAAGCATAACAGCGTTATAAAAGTCCTACAACCTTTAGAAATTTGCCCTATATTCCTCATCTGTCAAAGAATCACACATGCCCATCTCTGAAGCTTGGTTTAAAGCAATGTTCAGTCTCACTGCCGCTCAAAACACCCTTTCAAAGAGGTGCAACCACTATCAGCCCTATTCCATTCAAGTATTCCTTGCAAGAGTGATGCAAATGCCTGACCCTGCATGGCAGTGATCCAGCCCAATTAGCAGCACTACAAAGCTGTGCTGTCAGTACATTCTATTCTGCTCGTTCAATCCCCAAGGTGCAAGCTGAGCTTTAAGAGGGCTACCTCAAGCCACGTCAGGAAAGAGGAAAAAAAAAAAAAAAAAGAAGAGTGAATGTCACTCAGTTTGGCTCTTGCAAATAATTATTAATGTTCTTATATGTTAAACACCGCTAAAAACAACTAGGCGGGTACGGCAAAAGGTGTGAATAAAGAGACACGGGGCCAGTGCATTCAACCTTACCTCTGAACTGTCAAATTTTTTGTACTCTGTTTTCTAACTTGTATGTGCACTTTCACTGAGTTCTTTATCTTTTCACTTGGCAACCAAGACATAATTTCTGCAAGTCTCCATTTAAAGTTACTGATAAGGTGTAACTTGTGCACTGCTCAGAAGAGACTGAGGATGATAGGGCGAATGCTTTATTGCCAAAGACCTCCACACTCCCCCACTGTGGAGGGAGTAAACAGACTCAATCTACATGGCAAAAGTACACTTTTTTCAATATTGGTAAAGAATAAATATTTCAAAATTATGCAAACACGTGCCACTCTTGCTCTTTAACTTCCATGCATATGGACTATTTACAAATTGAAAAAATTACAGACTTGCCATTTTGTTCTTTTGATGTTTTTTTTTCTTCTTTTCCCCCCTGAAATGTCTTTGCCCCTTTGCAATCAGCCTATCAACGTTCAGCCACCCAGACAAGGATCTCACCATATATTGCAGACATGGCCAGGACAATTAAAGCTGTGTTGAAAACATTTTCACACTAATGGAAAAACAAAAGTCAAAATCAAAAACAAAAGATTCACAAGCAAAAAACAGAGGAAAATAAGATAGTTCAGGGGAAATGTTACAATACAAGCCAAAAGGATGTATTTGTTTAGATGGATTTTCTGCTTTCTCAAGACTCCACTCTGCTGCTAACAATACTGTAGTACACTTTCTTTTTATTACTCTACCTTTTATTTAAATATAATTTACTTTGAAGATTTCTGTTAAACAAATCCAGGAAAAATGATGCAAAAGTGGTTGGTTTGCCAAAGGAGATGCGGCAGAAGGCCCGTGCTGCCCTGTTAAATTGCATCAGCGCTCTAGTTTGTCAAGATACTCAAGAGTCCGTTGCATTGGGACGTGTCCTCAATCCTCAATGTACTCCCACAGGTCCTTCTCATAGCCTTCATGCACGTGCTGTAGCAGCACTCTTCGCCTGCTCTCACAATATCTATGGACAAAGGAGAACTTTAGTAAGAGTCCAAGAACTGTGGCAGGCAGTGATTATGATTCTTCTGTCACTTACCTGTACTTATCTTGTACTTTCTGCTTGATATCCTGCAAGGAATCCTGGGAGATGTCCCGCTCTAAGTAGCCAGACAGCACCTCAGTGGCATTTTCAAGGTCTGCCTGGTTGTTCTGATAAACCAAAAGTGTAATAATATTATTCTATGCCACAGCATAAATAAAAAGACAACTGTTAGTTTTATGTGTCAATGTCCACTAAGCTTTGTCCACTAAGCTGATTATGCAGTTCAGAAAAACAGTGTTGTTCCATCTCCTCCCAACAAATGGTCTACTTCAAATAAAAACTAACTAATGTCAGGACAGATGTTTGACAAGTTAAAATGGCAAAGAATGGAACAATCTGGGATAATCCTGGGCTATTTTGTCATCCAATAAACTAAAATGTGTATAGATGAAAACATGCTTTGGAACTCCAAACCAGACCAGAGAGCGTCTGTGTGTGCAAACGAAGGAAGGAGATGAACATTTGTGTCAGCAAAAGCTAACAGTAACTTGTCACACTTAAAGGATTCAGATCATCAAACAATTTTAGTATTACACAAAAATAACCCTAGTAAATACAAAATGCAGTTTATAAATGGTGATTTCAATTATTAGGGGAAAAAAAATCTGTCCAAACCTACCTGGCCATATTTGATAAAGTAATTTGTTTGATGATCTGAAGTGTGTGACAAATATGTTAAAGAAAAAAAATTCTGCACTGTAAGAATAAATTAAACAATATACCTTCATGATATGATGATCAGTTAAAAAAAAAAAAAAGTTTTATCTTAAAGACCAGCCAATGTGCTTCTGGTCCATTTTTACTAAACAGAATTCCATTATGAAGATTAATTCTTCATTTAACATCAGTCATTAATGTCAAGACAGACACTCAACAATACTGTTTTATAAATGCAAACATTAAAACACGTCCAACAATTTCTCTTTTATCATACCTCAAAAATAATGGACTGGTTGTTCTTCTTGAGGTAGAAGGCAAAGACGTAGGTGAACATGAGTGTGGAGCGGCACTGGCACAGCACATCCACAGCCTTCTTCAGAAACTGCACCTCAATCCAGGACATGTTGTGCTGCTGCATCTCCTCCATCTTCTGCTTGACCTGAGCATAGAGCTTGTGCTCAAAGCGCAGGCTCTGCATGTGGTTCATGTAGCGATTGCAGTAGAACAGGTACCTCTGCAAGGCTGCCCTGGAGCGCTGCACACACAGCATGAAACTGGTTTTACCTCAAGCATGTTCAGCTCAACTTTACTTGAACATGCAGTTTGTATTTGTAACTCATCGAATACTGGATCATGAGCAACATATTAAAAAAAAAAAAAAAAAAAAAAAAAAAAAAAAAAAAGGTATAAACTGTGTTGTGCAGGCATTTTAGGCAACACACTATTCATTTTGTACTAATACCGTTTGTCAAAGTTAGAATGAATTATTATTATCATTATATATTATTACCAATGTTTTAGTTATACAGTGACCTTTGTGATCAGACGCAGCAGATTAGATTTTTATATGATTCAGCAAATACTTTTGTTCCAACATTACAGATTTTAATCAGGACTTCATGTGTAAATGTTTATGCCTCGGCTCTATAGCGGAATGGGAAGATTGCTTTGGAAAGGGTGGGGCCTGTTGCTTCTGCACGTGTATAAAAGCTAAGTTACACTTGCTGCTGCCAATCTGTCTTAATGCTGCAAACTACACTGCTCAAAAAAATAAGGGGGAACACAATCATTCCAATGTAAGTCCAAGTCCATCACACTTCTGAGATATCAAGCTGTCCAGTTAGGAAGCAACACTAATTGTGAATCAATTTCACCTGCTGTTGTGCAAATGGAACAGACAACAGGTGGAAATTAGAGGCAATTAGCAAGACAACCCCTATAAAGGAATGTTCTGCAGGTGGTGGCCACAGAACATTTCCCTGTCCTCATCTTCTAGCAGTAACAGTAGTCTGAGGAAAGTATCAGTATAATGAATCACCTCTTGAGCATCTCTGGCTGCCTTCGCATCATCTTCATTGTAGCGATTGCAGTTGTACCTGAAATGTTACAACCATCAACAAGGATGAATACCATAGGTCACATAATTACTGTTTGACAATACTATGTTTTCATGCTCTCTGAAATGAAATACTTAATGTATCAGATGTCAGATTTCTACACATTTTTTAACAATTAATACCTATGACAAGGACAAAATTCTCAATCATATTTATATATTTTTTAATTAAGTAATTTTCTCTGTAAGCATTTTATTCTTACCAGGCTGAACCATGGGGTTCCCATGGACCCAGGCAGACCCAGCAGAACTCAGCTTTGCAGTTTTGGTTCCGACAAACCATGTGATTGCAGCCACCATCTTTTTCAATGGTCACATGACATTTTGGACACTCCTGTCAGGAGAGGTAATTAATGATTTAGATAATGAAGTAAAAAAAAAACCTTTAGTTATCAGCAGTAAAAAGCCACTACATGAACTGGCTGTTAAGTTTTCTGGCAGTTCTAAATGAATAATGCCTGTTGACTAGGAACAGGGACATTATTCAGTGAAAGCAGCTGCTTTGATTCAGTTAACATAGTCAAAATTTTTTGTTTAAAAATTTTATTTTTTATCTTAAAAAAGTATATCCAGCATCTTAACAGAAATTTCTTGAATTTCATAAATGTAACATTATACCATCATGAACAGGTCAAACGATCAAAACGCTGATTCCACACCTTAGTATTTGCTGCAATCCAATTTGATGTTTCACTGTCATCATCACATTTCTTGATCCATTTTCTCAGCCACTAAAAAAAAGCAATAAAGGAAAAAAAAAAAGAGTAAGAAATAATCTTGTTGATAATAGATACTAACATAATTTCACTGAAGTAGCTTCAGGAATAACTTGAAAAAAAAAAAAAACATGTTTCTTAAAAGTGATATTCCCAACCAGCTTACCTTACACTTGACAGGATCATGCCAATTCTCTCCACAGTTGAAGCTGCAACAAGGAGACATAATAACATCTTTAATTAACATTTTTTATAAAAACTTTCGAACAAAGAGAACATCCAAGTACTATCGCTTTGAGTTGACAATAAGCTAATGCAAAGCTTTATTAAGGAGGATTTCTTACCAGAACTGCCGGCCACACTTGCACCTCACTGGCTTGGCATCTGGGTACTGGACTTTGATAACATGATGGCAGTCTGGTGCAGGGCACCACTTTAACAGTCGATTGCACTTTAAAAAAAACAAACAAAAAAAACACACACAATATAAACTAAAAGTTGAGACGTTTCCGGCTTTTCCATGTAGTGCACACATGATAATCTAATAGCAACATCAGAAGTTGAGCTTTATCTTACATTTTAATTGCCTATAACAGAAGAAAATATATAGCTTACCTCTACAAAACTATTCGTAATTAAATGCTGGTACTTCAACTTCACTTTTGAATCTGTTATGAGGCGCCTATGGGAAAAATCAAATCATTTATTAGCCGTCATTACATGTTATAGATGCCTTTGTCAAGATAACATTATAGTCACAGCATTCATTTGTTTGCCAACATTACTATTTTGCACATGTCATAACAACAAAACTGCATAAGTTTGAGTGCAGGTTACTAACTTAGAGGAACGCAATAGACACTGACCAGTCCAATGACAGGCTAACTTATTGGCTGACTTAAGCTAACTGCATATAAATTGGTATCAAGACTGATACTGGCCAATTTGTGACATAGAATTAAAGTAACTGAAGAACGAATTAAGTTTTTGAGACTTTATTACCAGTATCGCTGGAGCACTCTGGCTCTACCCTTGGGAACACACTAATCTCTGTTCAGGCCAATGAATGCACAATAGCTCAGCTGATTGCTGCAGGCCAGAACAAAGTTAGCTTGAATGAGATTCTCATGGCAAGGCTCTGTTTTCCATGTTTAGTGCTTTAATAATGGTAATAAACCATATCCCCTTAGCATCCCTTCTAATTTGATTAACCTAAATAAATCTTTTCTAATCACTTAACCATGAAGCTAGCTAATGCCATGGCCTGTCTGCATGTTGTAAGAGTTAACACTATTAACACTACTACTAACCGACCGTTGTTATCAGTAAACAAAACAAAAAATAAAAAAAATATATGCATGCAGACTGCAACAAGTCAATGACAATGGAATCTTATTAAAACACCTGGTTCAGACATACAGCAGCTCAGTGTGTTTGTATGTTTTTTAAAATAAGGCAGTTTTTGTAGAAGTACAAAATGTAAGAAAAACAAACAGAAAACCTATAGTTTACTTTATATTCTATAAAAACCAACGAATATAAAAAAATGTGTTACCACATTTTTCAAGCCATCAAATATTGAACTTGCAATCAGACTTCTGTTAGTCAGTTATATCAGTTGTGCTTTAAGACAAAATGCATTTCATGTATGCTTCCATGCATATGCGAACTTAAACTGATCAGCAAGAACACTACTAGGTCTCTTGCTAGCAGGTGACATCAGAATGTAGGTTAAGACAATTACAGTAGGCTGGTGCAAGAGATTAGTGTCCATGCTTTGAATATGAAAGACGTTTTCTGCACTACAGGCTGAACATCAACATTATAAACAAGTAAAATTGTGGACATGTAAAAAGTAATCCCCTTTAGAGTTTCTATTCCTGTTAATGGAACTAAAACCATTATAAATAAAGAGCAATTCAATTTCAGAGCAATTATATTATATTATTTTCTCCTGATTAATTTGCACTTGTGCATTCTTTACTTTGTTAATATACAGTATGACTAAACTGCATAGTTTATGGGACCATCATACAAGTGATATATACAAGTATGCAGTACACAAGACATCAACACAAATATAAGCACAAACCAATACTCACATGACCGTGTTGTCATCAACCAAAATATCACAACTATGAGCAGGACAAGAAATGGTCTGAGAAGACAACAGAGAAGCAATATCATTAGCCCCACAGCTACTGAAAGACTATATCCTATTATTATATCCTAAAAGCCTCTGTACCTGTCCCATTCCTTCTTCTATGATTTTAGTGGTCAGGTAATCTCCCCAGCACTGCATGCAGAACTTGTGTCCACACTCCAGGCCTGTAAAATACTGCAAGAGACATTAAGATAAGTCGTCACATTATAAGATTTGACTGTTTTGCTAACTAGGCTAGAAAGGCTTCAGAGTGAGATCATCCAAAACTGACAAAACAATTTTCTAAACAATCTTCTTACAATAAATTTTGACTACATCAATAACTCAACCTTGACATAATTTCAACCTTGATTACGCACAAAATGCTAATATGTTTTGTCATCAGAGAGTTCGCAGATATCAAAGTGGCCAGGTTAGCGGCAAGTATTTTTTGGGGTTGTGAACAAGATTAACATTATTGCCTTTCCCACAAAAAAAAAAAACTGTCAGCAGTGGATACAGCTTGTTTTTTGGGAGATAAGCATTACTCCAACACTTGCATCTGTTCATGGTACTTCACAGACGATTGCTTGCAAGTGAAATATGTAGCAGCAATATAGTGTACGCTGTCCGATGCATTGAAGAGTGTTTAGAGCTGTACATTAGAAAAACTAAGAGGATGGCCCAACACAGACAGAGAAATGCCACAGGACCAGAATCAACTGTGTACCTTCATCTAATGGACAAAGGGCACTCTTTTGAGGACATGGTTTGAGAAAGGGGTCAATGAAGCTTTGCATATGCAAAAAAAATAAAAAAATTAAAAAAATACCCCATCAATCAACAAATCTGGAGGAGTTAGATGTAACCTGTCTCCTGTGTATCATGCTACCCTTTAATCTATCTCAAGAAAAATCAGACCCTATTCACACCTTCCGAGGAAGGCCACAGTTAGAGACCCTCTGTAATTGGGGTGGGAGGGGTTGACATGGTGGGATTCACACCCACTCCTTCCATTGTTCACCTGGTGAGCCTATTAATGGAAAGTGTGAAGTGAAATAAACCTAGAGAATATGTTTGCGGTCTCTAACCAACTTTCCGCAGACTAATGAAGTTACTAAGAAGACTTGCCTAACAGGTTGTGGACATCCACCCTGACATTATCCTGTAGGGCTCCCTTCAGACATGCACTGGAACCCTGAACATATCTAGATTACCTAGGTAAGATGCATGTGAATATGCAAATGTCTGAGTGAGACATCCAGACATTTCTCAGGACTTTATGCTGTAAGTCCCCTAGTCTGCGTAATGTATGAATGTGATCTCCACTGTGCTGTGTGCTGCTTACTAACTCTACACAGACGCCTCAATCCATCCTTAGAGCCGAGCCAATTTGCGTGCTACATCTGTGAAAGCACAACTATCACACAATGTCCATTCCTGATTCTGCCAAAACTGGCCAGGTAACCTTCGGGCTGTCTGACACGGACAGGTATGTTCTCATATCTAGGTCGCCAGGCTAATGTCTACATATACTCGTGCTTCCAGTGCATGTTTGAAAGCAGCTTTTCATACTATAAGTCAGTGTAGTTTTAAAACACACCTTCATTCATGTTTCATTGACAGGTTTGCTATTACCTGACATTTATTGACATCAGAAGTCTAGTGTTGCCATTAGTTTTTTCACCATCACGCTATACGTTGAAGACATGAGCTGTCTTTTGTTTTTTAAATCAGCTTTTAAATATTGTGTTTATTGATATTAATGACTTTGGTGAGGATCATATCACATTTCATAACAAATTTATGCAGAAAACCAGGAACCTTCTTGCGGTTGAATCTGATGCATGAGGCATTCATATTAATCCTTCCTAATATAAAATCTGACTTGTAAAATTAATGAGGCCAATTGAGACTTTCTGGTTTGCCATAGCAGCAGTGGTTCTCAAACCCCGTCCTCAAGTACCACTACTCTGCATATGAACGGGTATCTTGTACATTTTTGAGCTTCATGGGGATGTTTGTGTGGACTTGACGAAATGTCACAGATACTGTAGCAGCTACAGTATCTGCATGAGGTGACGGTCACCTGTAAAGTCCATGAGGGTCGAAATGGATGTCTATGCAAACATCCACAAGCACTTAAATATGCTGTTTTGTTTCCACTTTGCTTAGTCAAAATACAACAAGATCTTGTTCATCCTACTGTTGCTACAGTCAAAATATACCATATTAGTAACTGTGCATGTATGTCTGCGTACGCACCCTCAATTGCAGTATGAACAGAAGCACGTACCCATCCACGATGCAAGTATGTGTCAGTGCAAGAACAACCACTAAGTATTATATAGTAAGTAAGTACATTTGTTTGAAATTGTTACTGAAGTCCCAGGTAATTTGGCTAGTTTATTATAATCAGCAAGGGAATTTTTAAGCACAATAATTATCCAGATCATTATTAGCACCAAGCCAAACCACACATGATTAAAATGTTCTCTGTGACCATGCCTTAGCTAGGGGTCCATTTGTATTATACAAATTCAAGTTGTACACAGATTTACTGCATAGAAAATGAGGACAAAATCCCCATCTTAAAATCACAACTTAAAAGTCAACATTCAGCTAGTGCAACATAATGCTGATGTTTGTTTGGGACTCACAGAGTTGGGAAAGTTCAGATAGCAGATCTGACATGGCATGTCCTGTGCTGATGATCTAGTGTTGATTGGAGGACGGATTCGAGGCTTCTTACTGGGGTTAATGACATGACACTCGGAGAAAAGCTTGTCCAGATTACCATCAAAATACCTGTGTAAATTGAGATTAAAAAACAACAACAAAAAAAACAAACAAAACAAAACATAAGACATGAGCTTTCCCAGGAACTCAGCTAACAAACTTATTAGCTGGCAAGTTAAGAGTGAGCAATAAATAATGAAGTTCACAGACTGTTACCTTTCCATAAGCTTTTCTTTATCCCAGT
The DNA here is from genome assembly GCA_900302695.1 of Helostoma temminkii. NCBI lineage: Eukaryota > Metazoa > Chordata > Actinopteri > Anabantiformes > Helostomatidae > Helostoma > Helostoma temminkii. The sequence goes on from OMLM01010581.1 coordinate 170,848, forward strand.
TGAAGTGACTGAGAAGGATGCGTGTTATTGTTGCTGGATTCTGGAGGAACAAGAAAACCAGTCAAAAATAAAACAGAATTTTACATTTAACTATTGCCATTTAAATTTTTTACTTTAACAGCCTATAATTGGGCATGTCATGTACATTAAAAGCTTATTGTTGACATTTCCAACAAGTACTCCTATTAAGATGGATGGATAGATTGGGCCTAATATCAGACCATTCACTGTCTAACCATGTGTATCAGTAGACACAAATATCTCACACAGTTAATTACAATACAGAAAATACAATACAGATGTTACATGTTTTTCTGGAACAGTTTCCATTGTTATATTCACTTAAGAGTAGGGAACAAAAGCTGGACAACAAAGGACAGTATATTTAAAATTAAACAAATGTTTTTGGTGGTTTTTGCTGTGTCCATATAGTTTTTACAGATTTTAATTTAATTTACCTGAAACTAAATATGTTTCTTCGGTTTTTCAAAAAATGTTTGACTTTGCCAGTAGGAATTTTGTTTGGAGTGCATCATTACTTAGCTTGATTAAGCTCTGATGGTGCTAAATTATGTGTAAAAGGCCAACAAAAAAATCACACAGGGTCCCATCTATAAAATACTACATCTAGCTTAATTTAAGCTTGGCATATGGAGCTATAACTGCAAAGAAGTGCACCACAGTGAACAACACTGAAATATTACAGATGTCACCAACACCGCATAAATAAACTGAATTAATATTTGGTGAATTTGAACTCCATGAGCATATAATCTATGTACCACACTGCACAACTAGTTATTGGCCACTAAAACATACAAAACCATTATCTCCTGTTTGATATACTGATGTTTAACAAACTAAAAAAAACTTTTGTACAGCTTGGCATAAATTCTGCAGGTCTATCACATCTATCACTGTGTCTACAGAGAAGGCGAAGTGTAAGCAGCATATTACAAAATAGCAGCTTCAGTTCTCACTATGTCTGTACTGGAAATATTCAAGCACAGTGTGGAGTACAGGCTGCTCAAATTTGTGAGACACTCAGAACCCAGTACAAAATCACAGTCCACTTGGTCTTTATATGAAATGTAGGAAAAGGGGTTGGAGTCACAAAAATACTGCATTCTGCCACAGGAGTCATAAAACCCTTCATTTGTAGGTGGCATGAAAAGTCAGTGGAAAGATTCAAACAAATGAAGACTGGTCACACGTGGTGGATACGTTAAAATGTTTCATCAGAAAAAAAAATCCACAAAATGTGCAGTCAAGGAATAAGACAGAGGAACACCTATAGATGCATGCTAAAATTACATGACAAAAAGTATTTGAGATTCCATTTTGAAATGGGGTTGATGTTTCAATAGTTCAGACAATGGTTCCACTTTTTAAGTATAATACTTGGGAATCATATCAGCTATTACATGATTAAATAGGAGAATTGTCTCCACCTATCTGCTTATGTACAAAATGCTTAGGTCACCAACTGATTTTTGTGTAATTATGAGTGTGAATCACAGAATAGTGCATTGCACAATGCCAACAAATGTTACTAAAATAATGATATGCATAATAGATTACCTTAGAAATTGTGTTATGTTACACAAGTTTAAGTGTGTGTGTGTGTATTTAACAGAAGGGGGAAAGGCTCAGATTATTATGACAAATACAGCTCTTAATCACGTGTTATTTATTCAAAGCATTGCACTTCCAGTTTTGCAAACATTTTTGAGAGATTAATACAGATAAGTATGCTATTTCCAAAATATCAAACAGACATTAGCAGGCAACAAAAGTGCCAAAAGCATAACATTGACTAACATCTGCATTTAAAACAAGATACAGCTAAACAGATCAGTACCAGTACACAGGTACCAGAGTACCAGAAACCTGTGTCAAGACAAAGCATAACAGTATACCGACAATATTGTTGTCTGTTTGTTAAACTATTACTGCCTTATGCAATGACTGTGCAGTAAAATTTACAGGACCAAGATATTTACTGCTGTTGTCCAACATTCAGTTTTTTGTACACTGTTTTAGAGGCAATAGGTTGTGGCTTTGTTGAATTGTGTTGTATTTTAGAGAAATAGGTTTTTAAGATTTGGGCAAAATATTACATACTGTGTATTGTGCATATTTACCCAAGTGTTATTCTGAAATTTGTTGTATAATCTTTCAACTTGGACAACCTATAAAGTCTAATTAATCCATCTGTCACTTGTGATTTTACCCTGAAGCATCTTCTGAGTCAGGACAAAACCTCACCCATGACCCTGTTACAAAATGTTTCTAGTATTCATGTGACAGACACATATGTTGTTAATCCAAAGGGAATTTTCCGACATCACAAACAATCATCATCAGAAATGAATGATCCTAGTACCACATACTCAGTAACATGAACTTTAACTCAGAAGACAGACATTTACTTTGTACCGCTTATTTGTAGGCGCCGCAAACCCCCGAATATTAAGTAGCAAGACCTAAATATAGAAGAATCACCATGTCAGTTGTTTCTCCTGTAGAAACAACTGACATGCTGTTGTACTGTATCCACAGTACTGCTATTTATCCTATTTTAGAACTTGTTAATACTGGACTGAAGTTACACCCAAAACTGCAACACTATTTCTTAAAAGACGTAAATGAGACCACGTTCCATTTTATTCTTTACTGAAGTGAAAGTAATTAAGTGAAAGGAAATGGAGGCCCAAGTTAACACTAAGCTGAAGGGCCCCATTTAACCCAAATTTTAATCTGAAAGTGCTGCCATATTATAACGTCCTCGTGTGGCCTATCTAAACTTTTCGTTAGGTAGCCTGTTAACGCTAGCCTAACTAACCTAGCAGATAACTTGCTAACCAACGCGATGACCAATTCCTTCGTCCAACATTAAAATAACGTCCGCAGTCACTTTATTTTACAATCTTTGTTATGTTAAGTTTAAATTACTTTACTAATTCAATGGGGTTGATGTCTAGTAAGAGCTGGTTGTCATCTAATTCTAGAACCAAGACGTTAAGCTTTTCCAGCAAGCTGCTAGGTTAACGGTTATAAATGGCTAGTTAGCACGCTAACGCTAGCTAACTTACAAGCTAACATTAGCTTAGCAAACTGTTCCAAATTCTCAATAGGGATTAGACTACTTCCTGGACAAAAATCGTATGGAAATGTATACTTTGATGCACAGATTTAACATTAATGCATTCGTGTAACAAACGCTACGCACACAAATGGGTACTAAACTGAGAAGGAATGCTGTTAGGTTTGTGTGGACCTCATCACAGTTGTGAAACTGCCAACTTCCAGCAACTAAACTACTCCTAACGTTACCAGGCTAACGGCTAAGCTAAGTCCACGGCCTGTTTACGTTTCACCCGAGCCTGGACCCCGGTCTTTCCTGACGGTGACATACCAAGATACCTACCTGGATGACCTCGTTGACCTCCCTGATACACTCCACCATATGCTGAAGGATCTGTTCGGCAGTCAAAACCTCGAAACGGTAGTCCTCCTCCTCTTCATCACCAGGACCGTGGCCACCTCCACCAGTCTCGCCGCACTCGTCTCGCTCTCCACCGGCCACCACGGGATCGACCAACTCCACCTCTCCGAGCTCCAGGGTGTCGTCCTCGGGCTCCTCTTCGGCGCTGTCCTCGCTACATTCCTCCTCCTCGTCGTCGTATTCATAGTTATAACCCTCGTCTGAGTCCATTCCTAGGGTGGTTATCAACTTGTGACAAGCACACCTAAAGGTCTACAGTGTATGAAATGTTGATTGCGGAACAATACGTAAACCAAAATTATCCGAGCCTGTTTTTCAGCTGCAGCGAAAATAACAACAAAACGTCGCCGCCGCTAAGCCAACAAAGAGACGCAGCGTCACTAACTGACGACGGCCTTACGTCAGATGGACCGTACAAGAAAAAGCCAAAAAAAAAAAAGAATGTGTTTGTTTGAAATTTTTTGATTTAGGCCGAGTATATCTCAAAATAAATTTGCAAATAGACAAAAAAAATCCAAATTACACAGTTGTAACTGAAGCTATCAGTGAGTCAATAAAACGCTTCCTGTCATAAAACGAGTAGGCGATATAGTAGTTTTCTTGTTTCAGTAGTTACAGCACAACTAATAGATGCGTTATTGTACAATAGTAATTTCATATATCACTAAAAGGAGCGAAGAGTTTTTGCTATGAATAAAAAAAAACAACAACGATAAACTAAATAACGTTAGTAGCTAGAAACTTCTCCTTAATATGGATAAGAAATAAGTAAAACAACAAAAACAATAACAAAAACCCTCACACCCGGTGGTCATGTGACTGGATGCATTTTGAGCACTGTACAGTTACTGCCAGTGAAAAGAGGGATATGAACGTCATGCATGCATTTTGTTCTGGACAACTCACTCTTCCAAATTTTAATTTGGTGCTATTACTTATCTTCCTGTTTGACCTGCACACAGTGGAGGGAGTATGGCCATTGCCACAGGTACTGAGCACCTCAACAGAGCAATATGCACTGAACCCACAGACTTTCTACTTTATTTATGGAAGGCAATCAGCCGCACAGCAGGGCTGTTCTGTTCTGGATGCTGGATTTAAGAGATATTTTTCTCTCATTTTTCCGGACTACACATCTGGTAGGTGAAAGGGTGGTGTCATTAATAGAGACCTACTGTGGTAAAACAAAAGTAAGATTGTACACCACATGCAGCAATAGAAACCTTTGTTCATATTTTCATATGTTTATTTGCATGCTGGTGATTTAAAAAAAAAAAAAGAAGCTATATAACATATGTGTTAACCTCCTCGTTTTAAATTCTACTATGCATATTAGGAGCCACAGATCTGGTGATTCACACGTTTAAGATGAATGCACAGACGTAGTGCAAAGTGCTCACTGTGGTTTTGTTTTCAATGCTCTGTTTGTCATGTTGGCTTTTAAAGTAGATCAATGGGCTTTGTAGAGGCAGCAGTTTATCACCCAGCCAGTGTAGGCTTACAACAACCTGCAATGACAATGAACCTGAGTAGCACTGTTTCATGTTTGTGTTTATCACAAATATTATAGTTCATATAGAATAATGGCGTTTAACTGTAACACTGTAAAAATACAAGTAGACTGACTTTACAGTACATGCATTTTTACAAAAGTTTATTTATTGTAGTAATTAACATTTTTCCTTTATGACTAACAGTAAATCGTGTTCTGCAATATGCTGACGATAAACCTTTTACTGTGGAGATCAGTGTTGATCACGATGACTGTGACAGTTACCCGAAGGAGAACTCATCTGAGAAATGTAAGAATCAGCACATTTATTTGAGCCAGTGTGCCACAGATAATAGTCACCAACAACTGAACCTAACCAATAAGGTTCAGTGCTATATCTAACATATTTTTGTTTGTATTCCAGACAATCTGAGTGTCTCTGCAGGACAAGCATCTCTGAAAGCAGAAACAGTATGGGGTGCTTTAAGAGGTTATTATAGCTGATGCACAATTAAAGACAATGTATAAACAAAATAAAGAATGTACTGTATATAAACAAAATATGGTCACAATCAGCTACAGCTAGCAAAGGACAAGCTTGCATTGTAGATTCGTACTTAGCTTATTGCTCTGGAAATAATTTAATAACATCCCTAATTTCCCACTCTTGTTGTAGGATTACTACTGTGTAGATTTAAATGATTGCTGATTGTACATTATTATTATATAGATTCTTTGATTGCCCACAGGTCTGGAAACCTTCAGTCAGCTGGTGTATCAAGATGATTTTGGCTCAGTAAGTACAAATTTTACAAACTGGTGAGGCATCTAAAGTCATTGCTGTCAAATACACCATCTTATATAGAGCTTCATTAATATTTGGGATAGATTGATGAAATAATTTTTTTCTGGTTGTTTATTCTTTTAGTATTTTGTGAACAAGACCAAGATTGAGGACTTCCCCAGGTTTCAGTTTAGGGGGATTTTGTTGGACACTTCACGTCACTATTTACCAGTGAAGGCCATTTTAAAATCTCTGGTAATAATCAGATGATACTTTGCGATCTTCAGCTTTCTGTTCGATTGATTACACTTGTCATCAGTGGTGTAACTCACGTTTTCTTTTCAGGATGCAATGGCCTACAATAAGTTCAATGTATTTCACTGGCACATTGTCGACGATCCCTCGTTCCCTTACCAGAGCTTAACCTTTCCAGAACTTTCCAGTAAGGTATGTCATGTGGATGAAGAGAGATGTTGTATATAAGGACAAATGAATTACCTGAGATTATGCGTAAGGGTGACTTTGCACATTTCTTATCTTGAAAAGATTTTATTACCTAAAATCTAGTTATTTTATATATTTTTATATGCCAGATTTTCAACCAGGACTATTTCATGTGGATTTAAAATGCTGAAAGGTTGTATCCATTCTGAACAAAGGCATCTGGCTCTGATTCAGGGGGCTTTCCATCCGATGACTCATATCTACACACAGTCAGACGTGAGAAGGGTGATCTCATATGCCCGACTACAAGGAATAAGGGTCCTTCCTGAGTTTGATTCACCCAGCCATACTAAATCTTGGGGAAAAGGTAAAATTTCAAAACCAAAGAAGCACATTTATTGAACTACTGTTCTATTTAAATGATCTCAGCTATCGTAAACATATAATGTACTTGGCATTGTGCATGAGTCGCTTAGACAAGAATCTTGATGCCAAACCTATGAAAAACAACAAGACATGTAGTCAATCTGGGGTTGACTCACGTCTTATCTGGAAGACTTATCACTACAGCGAATGTCAGGACTGAAAAGAAAACACAAGAAATGTATTTAAACAAAACACTGAACTAAATTCTTATTTCCCAGGGAATTCTGAACTGTTGACCCCTTGCTACAGAGGGGGAATCCCGTCAGGTACTTTTGGTCCTGTAAATCCAGTGTTACCCTCCACCTATCGGTTCATGGAGAAACTATTTAAGGAAGTGTCATCTGTATTTCCTGATTCCTATATCCACTTAGGAGGGGATGAAGTTGACCTTTCCTGTTGGTACGGTAAAATGTAACAGATCATTTGAGTGACTGCTGATATTTTTAGCCAGGATGTCATGTGGTGTTGATCACTGATGTTCATTTAACTTGTCAGCAAAAAAAGCTGCAGGGAATGTCAGTAGACTTTAAAAATCCTTAATTTACTTAAAGTAACTTTAAGTAGCCACTGTAATAATATTTAGTTAAATGATTTTCACTTCTTATTTTCATAGGAGATCCAACCCTGATGTCCGTACATTCATGCAGAAGATGGGGTTTGGCACAGATTTTACCAAACTGGAAGCATTCTACATGGAGAGGTAGATTGAAAAGAGGAACATACAATATATAGTAGAAGGCTCAGTAAAATACAGGATACCACAAGCACAGTAATATTACAAATATCATTACTGACTTTTTCCAGCATTGTGAACATCACTTCATTTCTCAACAAGACTTCTATTGTGTGGCAGGATGTTTTTGACTACCATCGACGAGTAAGTACACCCTAAATAACTCTTATGAAACTTCTATGACATGAACCAAAACTTTATTTTGTGTCAGTGGCATTCATATGATCTCACATATAGATCAGACACTGTTAGAAACATTATTGGAAGTATTTTCCTGTATGTATGGTATAGATTTTTACAGATAAGCAGTAATTTACACAGTTGCAAATATTGATTTTTATATATATATATATATATATATATATATATATTCTTTTTTTAT
>OMLM01010584.1:0-13244 GCA_900302695.1 Helostoma temminkii
TCTGACTTTGTGGGCTGGTGTGAAAATAACCACCTGATACTAAACACCAGCAAGACAAAGGAGCTGGTTCTTGATTTCAGGAGGTCCCCTCCATCACACTCACCGGTGAACATCCAGGGCTCAGACATTGAGACTGTGGACACATTTAAATACCTGGGTGTTCACCTTAACAACAAACTGGACTGGACTAGCAACACGGACGCTCTGTACAAGAAGGGCCAGAGTCGCCTTCACCTGCTGAGGAGACTGAGGTCTTTTGGTGTGTGCAGACAGCTGCTAAGGACTTTTTATGACACTGTGGTGGCCTCAGTAGTCCTTTATGGAGTTGTGTGCTGGGCAGGGGGCAGTACAGGCAGAGACAGGAAGAGACTTAACAAACTGGTTAAGAAGGCCGGCTCTGTCCTGGGCTGCACACTGGAGTCCATCGAGGAGGTGGCGGACAGGAGGATGTCGGCTAAGCTAACATCCATCATGGATAACCCCTCCCACCCCCTGCACCAAACTGTAGAGGCTCTGACCAGCTCCTTCAGCACAAGACTGTTACACCCACAGTGCAAGAAGGAGCGCTACCGCAGGTCATTCCTCCCCACAGCCATCAGACTATACAACGCACACAGAAGCTGATCCCAGTTCAGTAATCAACACAAACAAGTGTGATGTGCAGGAAAGTGACCTCCAGCTCACAGAAGAGTGAGAATGGGCAGCCTGGTGAATTAAAACTTCCAAAAATTTCCAGGTTCAAACATCATGAACTTTTCACTTAGAAGATAAAAAATTGATCCTAATAAGAAATTTAAAGATTTTTAGGGGAAATGTTTTTATTATTCAGAGCAGAATGTCTGACACTACAGAAACAAGAACACTGCAGTTTATTCTTACCATCTAAATGTCCCAGTAGCTATGGATTCAGATTTTTTTATTGTCTAATTTAGGAACTTAAGAACCTTTTACATGAATTGTACTTTGAACTTAAGTGGTTGAAGAATTTACAATCTTTTCTTCTGAAAATAATGATCCTGTGCAACTAAACAGAAACTGCAATTATGTTTTTGTTGTGAAGAAAATCATTGTGTTGTGATTTTTGTGTGTGTTTGTTTTAAATGAATGAAACTACATTTATTAATGAGTCTCCAGGTGATAGATGGAGGGCGTATAATGTGCAGCATTGACAAACCGCAGACATGTGTTTGAGTCCAGAATGCATGTCCAAAAAGTGCTTGGATAGGTTTAGAGAAACATCATCATGTTTTGGTTTAGAGTGGAATAAAGACGTTTGTTTCTATTAGCATGAGCTCATATTTTTACCTAAGTGTCTGAACCAACCATAAAACAACCCAAATCACAAACCTGGATGTCGAACTGCAAGATTAGACTTTAGAAGTTTGTAGAGGCTGTAACTGTTTTTAGAAGACTGGCTAGAACAGTCGATGGTAAATTTAAACTTTGAATCATTGAGGAGTTTGTGGTTTTAAGCGTCAGTGAAATGCAGATGATGCAGCAGTTTGTGACTGCACACATCCTGCTGTGATGGATGTGATGGAGGTTTAAATGTCACAGAAAGTTAATGGTGTTTTGTTACTAGAGACTGAAAATGAATAAAAAGGTTGAAAGTGTTTGTCAGAAAACGTCTATTGAACCTGACACACAAAACACTGATGTGAGGAAACGTGGATTAACTGAGCTTCATGATCATTTTACGCTCTTTTATCTTCATGGTTGGCGACTACAGTCTCTCCGTACTTTTCCACTTTCACGCCAGTAAAGCAAATTAAATTAAGTGAAGAGGATTTAGGGAGAGCTGGAAAGAGGCAGATTAGTGGAGATGAGGGGGAAAATCCAGACAGACTGAGGTGGAGTTTTCAGGCTTTCATACAGAAAGTAAGAGGCTGGAGTTCATTTAGACGGACACACACAGATATTGTGTGAGACTGCTGTCAGCAGCCGATGATTAAAATCACGTCTGCGGCGCCACATTTTCACGATGAAGTGACATTTAATTTCTCCTGCACTCAAAAAAAAGCTCTGCCATCTCCTCCCTGAAGTCATTCGGCTGAGACCCAGAGAAGGAGGGATGCCAGGGGAGGCTCTGAACATACATATTTCATAGGATTACGTGGGTGTGGACGGTCCAGATTTTATCAGCCAGACGGTTGTCCTCCATCACTGTACTCTTCCTTAATCTTATTTTGTCCTAAGTACTTTTCTCTCCAAACGTAGCACAAGATTTAATAAAAATCTTGAGAAAGTCAGCAACAGAAAGTAAGAAAAAATGTGTGTTTCCATCTGCTGACATAATGCAAATAGTAGTAGAGTAGTAGTAGAGTTGGTTCATGGAGATAACCGCTGGTGCAAATTCTCCATGTAGGTGCCATGAAAGTAGAGGACACATTAATATGATGCAATGAAAAGAGTAAAGAAATGTGGCAGTTTTTCTTCTGTCTTTATTTTTTAGGTGACGTTTGAGGCTCATGGTTCATGTTTTTCAGTGCACTTTATTTCTTATTGTTGTTATTTCTTGTTTCTTATCAGGGTTCATATTTGACTTTCCAGATCTACATTCAGCCGATTCGATGACTTAATGCAGATCCAGCTTGAGAAATGAGAAAATACATAATTTTGTAGCCGAGCAGAAGATCAGTACCACAGTCGTGTTTGTCTGCTGAAGCATCTGCTAATCTTCTCTAAAGCTTTTTGATTAACTTGTCTAATCTGTGAAGGAGCTGAAGTTTAAAAATGTCAAGTTGTGATTGTTAAAAATGCTCCTAAACACCCCAGTCTACAAACAGATCTCTGCATTTTCTGAATGTCAGAGCTGCTGAATCCTTTGGTTTCACTGGCGCTTGCCATTGATTTTACTATCAACAGTTCAGGAAGAAAAATCGGCCATTACAAGTCATTACAAGAAAAAGAAATTCTAGAAAGTTCTGAAAGATGCTTCTGTCACTCAAACATCAAAGCAGCCTTCATTTGCTTGTCTCGTGTTTTAAAGCAGGACCAGCTGTGTACTGAGTTCATCCATGTTTCTCTGGTGGTGCCTTCTTTCATCACCGTTATCTCTGCAGCTCGTTTGTTTCTCATTTTCTGATCTTTTGTGTCACCGCTTCGCCGTCTCTGCTGCCCACTTACCTCCTTTCTCTTCGGGTTCTCCTTGATCAGTCCGCTCCTCTCCCCTCGTGCCCCCTCGGATGCCACTCTCAATTATCTACTAGTGAAAGACGAGGATCAGGTGAGGGAGGAGTGCAGACACCTGGGGGAGTGAGTCAGCGTTCACCTGGACAGAGGAGTAGACAGAGTTCAGTTCATTCCTGCGGGCAATTTAGTAACTCATATGTCACCTTGTTTAAAGCTGTAATTACTGTTCACTGATCAGGCTGATTTAAATGCACCTCTAGAGATGATCACGATATAAAATTAGTTTTTGTTATTTCCCGCTGGACTTGTCAGATTGGACGTCAGATTCTGATTGACAGACTCACCTGATCCAGGTATTCAGGAGTACTTAGGGCAGGGATAGAGTCAGACAGCAGAGCAGGCTTTCAGGAGGACCAGGAATGGGAACCCAGGTACAAATGTGTAGTGATAGAGGTTGGAGGAGGGTAGGCCTCTGTCAGAGACCTTGCAACAGCTGCAAAACCTGACCAATTGGTACGTATCACTGTTTGATGATGTTTTGTGGCTGCAGGAAAGATTTTACAGCCACCAGTAATTTATACTCTCAAAGTTTGTCAGGAGGAAGTTGGAGTAGATAGCACAGGACTTTCCCACAGTTGTTATTGTTGGTTATGCATGTCATGTTTGTTGGTTGCATCTTAGTGACTCTAACCACGTTTACATCTAGTAAAAAAAAGCCACCATTTTGGAACCATTGTGTGAGATGGCAGCTGCCATTTTGGTGCCTGATGTCGAAAGAGTTTTTAAAAATAAAATTAGCAAAAGAAACGCTAAGAAGCCGCTGTTATTACTATTTCAATAAGGACAGATCAGATGGAAGTGATATGGAAATTCTTCAGTTAAGCAACAAAGAGCTTTTAGTGATTAGACTGCACCGATGTGAAGGATCTTCTTTAAACGAAGGCTCACGTGAAGGCAGGAGGCTCTGGACATCATGGCGGTGGGGTCTTGATAAGGGAGAGGTGGGTTGAGTAATAGTAGGTCTGAAAGACAGACAGAATTACGATATCCAAAGAGAAATGCAGGCACAAAGATCATTGGTCGGATATGATGAGGATTGTTAATGGAGGGTTTGACAAGCTGGGAAAGCAGAAGGAACTGAGAGTAATAGATATGAGACACGAGTAGCTTATACATTAACCCACAGATTACTAATGCAGAATGTGACGGAACAGATCTTTCTTATTGCTCTTTGAAGAATTATTTGTACTATTCATTATGTGTCATCTCTTTGTACGTTGGCAGGCTTCTCACTGTGCCTTTGAAAGTTTTCATTCAGAACAGACGTGATGGGAGATAAGTTGAACAAAGTAATTCATTTCAGCCTTTACTACTTTATGTTGTGTAGTCCTCTCATTCAAAGACCCCTTAAAGTTCCTAAAAGTAAAAGTTGATGAATTTTTAAAATGATTGTCTGAAAACCTGAGGATTGAATGACTGAAGAAATCCTTGAAGAAACAATCTTCATTTTGTCTGGTTTGTAATTTAGTGAAGCTCTAATTGCTCCCTAAAGTTTAACTTTCATAAAGGATGGATCTGATTTCTTTGTACTACATAGGGGACATTAACCACAAAGACATTCTTACATTTCATCAGCTACAAGAGGCTGTTGTACTTTCATCTGGCAGAAACAAGCGCGCACAGTGTGCGGATAAAACTGTATTCAGTTGGTAGAAATGAGGGAGGGAAAGAAAAGAAGGGAATCAAGAAAGAAAGCAGTGGAGAGACAACACAGATAAAGAGGAGTTAATGAGGGAGGAGAGAGGAATGCAAGTAGAAGAATGTGAGAGAAATGCTAGAAAGGACAGAGAGGTGAAAAGAGAGAAGGGCAGGTTGATGGAAGTCAACTAATCTACAGGATTAGTCTCTGGAAATGACTGAGAGAGGCAGAGGGGGTATTTTTAGTATCTTTGCGTTGTTGAAGAATATCAGTTGAAGTATCACTAAGCTCCTTGAGTCGTAGGGAAATGCCAGCAGCACATCGATAGTGAAGTGGGATCAGATATGATGTAAAAGGTTTAAAGTTTAAGTATTCAAAAGATCCTTCTCCTACGTTATCTACACAACTCCTGTTTCCTGTCACTTCTCTATCATATTTCTTAATTTTAAGGTCACAAGAATGTTCTAGAGGAGTGCTTTGTCCATTGTACTCCTTCTTACAGTACTACTTTCAGACAGAAGTAAAGTTTCCCCTGATTATAGGACTTAATTCAAAAGCTAATGTAAAAAAAACATTTGCACGATACCAGGCTGTAAAGGGTCATGACCATTCGAGACGTGACTCAACAGTAAAACAGGAAGCCATGGATACGTGAAGTTTATGTTCATAGAAACCAGCTGACGATGATAAAGTGAGTTAAACGTCATCATCATTCTGTGCAGTGAACAGCTTTATTAACCTTTACCAGAATGTTCAGTGGCAGATTATGTCAGAATGGTTGTAGTTTTGTAGTTCACAAAGAAAATGAGCAAATTATGTGACTGTTCTCATGTTTTCATGACTGGGAGGTTGGTGCACGTTCACGGCATGTGAGGATAAAATACATGGGAAACATGACTGTAGATTTGGTTGTGTTGGGTTTTGGGTTGGGATTGTTTTGCTTGTTTGCTTTTCCAAGCATTGCCATATTATTAAGTCCGGTACCTCAGGCATTTCATATGATTGAGTCATAATTTGGTCTCAGATGTTGACTTGAACCCATCCATCCATTATCCTGACTGCTTGTCCTCAAAATGGCCGTGGCAGTGCTGGATCCAGGCCCAGCTGTGATTTGACAAGAGGCAGGGTACAGCCTGGACAGGTCTTCAGTCAAATACAGGGCTAATATAGAGACAGACATACGTGTCCAATTCAGAGTCATCAGTTAAGTAAACTGCATGTCTTTGGACGGTGGGAGGAATCTGGAGAACCTGCAGAAAACTTGCTGAGCCATGGATTCAGTACCGTCCATCGAGCCCATAGCCTCTCTATATCATCCTGTGTGCAATTTAAAGTGTATGAACTCAGTATACAATATATGTGTTTGGACTGCGAAACCATATGCGGGTTCATCAAAACCAACAGGTCATCTTTAAAGGATTTGTGTCCATATTGGACGATTCTGCCATCACAGACCTGGAATTGGCTTTTTTTTTAATTGTCACCAGTTGGCCACTTTGAGTTGGCCTTTGAACCACCAACCCTAGAGTCAGTAGGCAACCATTACTATTAAATGAGAGGAATATTTCCTAACCCAAACAATACTGTAGTGGCCATGGACAGATATTAAAGAAAATACTGTATAGTACTAACTTAGGTTTTCAGACTAGTCCAACGCTGATGTTGGCAGAAAGTTTTGGTTGAGCTTTAGTGCTGTTAATCCACACCTCTCTACACTCTTCACTTGTCTTCTCATTTTCAATGATTGCTGTGCTGTATCTTAGCCTCCCCTTGTCTCCCCCATCAGGTTGAAAACAAAAGCCCTTTGTTTCCCGTCTCTGTCAGGTGGGGTAAATGAGCAGCAGTTTGGGATGCAGTTCAGCACTGTCTCTGGCACGGACATGTACCCACATGTTAGGGTTGTTTTCAGGGTAGGTTTTAATGTTCTCTTGTGCAGGAAACAAACTTCTGCAGTAGCAGCAGCAGTAGTTGGCTTATCCCGATCTCTTATTGCTCTCGACTCTCATTTTTCCATTTTTCTGGACAAAGTGTGTGACATCCAATAGCCGAATTTGATCAATGACTTGTGGCAGTCTCCCAGTGTAACTGTAGAAGTACAGCTAAGTAGATACATGACTTTCCAAGAACACCAGGCCATTACATCATTGTAGAGCCCAGTTCACTGTAACATTTGTAAACAGTGAAACAAGCAACTCATTGTCAAACTTCTCAGCCTTGGTCCATATATTTAAATAGTTGGATCAAGGTTCTGTGCAGCTTACTCAGGCCACAGTGAAAACCCATAATTACTGTTTCAAAACCTTTTCAGTTAATCACCACTTGACAAGAATGTCTGTTGTTCCCCAGTCTCATTTGTAATCTTACCAAACCGTTTGCTTCCTCCAGCCTATGAAACAGAAGCAGTGAATGTAAAGTTTAGAGATTGTGTGTGAAATTTAACTGACAGTTCAAGTCAGACACAAGCAGACTATAGTGTCTGTTTGACTTCCTGATTTTTTATTTTTGTGTCACACAAGTGATTCAGATCGTCAAACAAACTTTATTATTACACAAAGATGACTCGAGTAAATACAAGATGGAGTTTTTAAAAGATGATTGTATTTAAGGGAAAAAAAAGTCTATGTGAAAAAGTAAATAACCCCTGGACGACTTGCCATTAGTGATGAAACTAAGAATTCTGAGCTACACCAGAAAATCCTGAAGGTGAATGTCTGACCATCAGTTTGTGACCTCAAGGTCAAGCGCACTTTGGTTATGCAACAGGAAAGTGATCAGATAGAAACCAATGTATTTTCTGACACGCTCGGTGTGTGTGTGTGTGTGTGTGTGTGTGCGCGCACTAACGTGTCTGTTTGTGTGTGTGTGTGCACGCATCCACCCATCAGGGTGGAAATCCACCGTGCACGATACCGAGAGCAGACAATTGTAAATGTGTGACAGTGTAAAGTGTTAGTTTAATAAAAGAAAGGTAACTTAATCTGGCACTATATTAAATAAAATTAAATAGATAGATAGAGGGGGCTGATGGGAGGTGGGGTGCCACCCTTATGTGTTCAGGTGTTATGTGTTTGTCTTAGTGTTCAGACTAGATTTTACCGTAGACCCACATCCAGACGTTGTTCCAGATCGATCGGCTTTCCAAAGTTCTGCTTCCTCAAATGTGGTGTCAGCAACTACTCAAACTATCCCACAAACGTTACTGAAAAGTGAATATAGTGCAGCTCCAGCTCCTGCACCAACAGTGAAACTCCTTGTCAGTACACATCCAAGTTTGATTATGATTCTATTCAGTGGAACGAACACCAGGCCTTCGCTTGTTGTGAAATCAGTTTTAGTAACGTGACTTTTTAGAGCCTTTACTCAGATTTTTGTGTTGTAGTTGTGCTGCATGACGAAATCCTGGACTTTCAAGTGTCTGCGTGATACAATAATCTTACATCAGTTACATAATGTATGATAGTTAAAACTTATCAAAATATTATGAGCTGTGTGCGTTTCTCTGTAATATCACTGTAAATTGGATTTTAGACCAATAAACCTGGATAATGTATGATAATTTATAAGATAAACAATGAGCAACAATAAACAATGATGAATATAATCACTACTGGCAGACGTGCTGTCATCACCGTGCAGGGTTCTTGTTTTGACTTAATGTTTCTGATCAGTTTTGCTCTGCTAACTGTGCTTTAACTCGAGCTAAAGAAAATTTAGTCTGAATTTACTCTGTGAACAAATAAAAATGACCTGGTTGCTCCTGTGGATTCAAGTGAAAAGATAAAGTAATATTTGAAGACTCTGTAGTTGAAAGTGGTGGGTGCAGGAAAAGTGTGATGAGGTGGACGGAAGGCTGCAATTTTGACACGTCTACAATTATAAAAGATGAAGAGATGAGGGACAAAGACGCTTTCTGTCATGAGACACACACCTCAAAGCCAGTAATTAGCAGCTAGAAACACACTCTGTGCTGGTCATTACCCTCGCCTCCAGCTTGTTGACGTGTTTCACACATTAAATGAATGTCGATAATTAAAATGACATGTTGTTGTAAGAAACTGGTGGCTCTTTCAGGTGTCAGGAAATGTTGGAGAGCACACACACACACACACACACACACACACACACACACACACACACACACAGAAGCTAGTAAAACAGCAGGGCATCCAAGTAGCCTTCGCCCAACCTGATCTCACCTCTTACAAAACAGTGCACACACACAAACACACTGAAGTCTCAGTGTTTGGTGAGTCATCTGTGCTCAGCAGTTATTTGGTCATAGTTTTAAAGAAGTACACAGATTACTCACTGATAATGTTTTGTACAAACATTACAGACGTCGGTGGACTTTAGTATATTATATGGTAGCATATTACCAGCAAAGACTTGGTGCCGGTTAGAACCAGTTTCCTGGCTGAGAGTCAGTTCCTTGGCTGTGGAAACAGAAAAACTGGTGCGAAATTAAGCACTAACTCAGAACCAGCCCTGGAACCGGTTTGGTGGAAAAGGGCTATGGGAGAGCACAGTTTTTGATTCAGCCCGAGATTCACCTAATGTAGAAGCTCGTTGAAATGCCAACCTCTGTGAGCCTCTGACCCCAAGCTTCACCTACAGCGCAGGAGTTAGCCAGAGATAGCTTCAAAAGCTAGCGCCATGTTCTCATGTAGGATTAGTTTACAGTTACATGCATGAACCTGTAACAAACTTTTTTGTAGCTTGAGCTTGTAGCTCGTCTTTTTGTTTATTAATATGGAAACAGCTGCTGCTGAACACATAACACACAGTAGCACACTCACTGCTGATCAAACTGGTCAAAAAGCTAAATAACTGACAGTGACAGATTGTTTCATGAACCGCGCAGAGACATTTAGCTGTTTTTATTCTGATCTTACATTTGAACAGTAGCATTTCTCATGTTGTCAGTGATATGAGACACGAGTAGTAGTCGCAGTTTTATGTGAGTGTCATCTTGTTCATGCCAGGAATGATTTTTAATCAACCATCTTGGGGGATTTCTGTTGGTCATTCTAATAATAAGATAGTGGAACGGATCTATCCTGGGATGACAACGCAACATCACACGTTTAAAAGAAAATCTGTTTCCATGTATCTGATAGGGCTTTTGATTAAATGTGGAAGTGTAACTCACAGCTTCTGTTTAGCTGTTGCGTTACTGAGTAGGTGAATTGTTAATGGATGGTTTGTACATGTGTGTTACTGAAAGGAAGAAAACTACTGAATCATTATCTTCAATCTCAAAAGTCTGCACCAGAATCAGAACATACCAGCAGCCCGAAGTGACCCAATGTGTTGACTTGGTCACCATGTTGTTTTTTCTGAATCATCCCAATCTTTGCTTAATCTAAATCTAGTAAATTTGGGCCTTTGGTTTTATTTTGAGGACTTGTTGACTGTTGCACATGTGGACACTGTGGACAAGTTAGTTGGTTTTGAATAACGATTTCTTATCCAAATTAGATTCTACTATATAAATCACCATCACTGTGTTTGTCAAGCAGGCCTGTCTCCTATAAAATAACGTTGCTATACAACTAAACTGGAACCGTGATTACGTTTTTGTAGTAAACGTAATCATTTTGTTGTCAGGCACATCACACTAATTAACAGGAATTGAGTCACAAGGAGGTGGTTGGGGTGGATGGTGGGCGTATAATGTGCAGTACTGGCAATGTGAGGAACCAAGTTCGAGACCAGAATCCTGGTGAGGTTAGGTTTAGGCATGAAAAATACTTTGGTTAGTGTTAGAGACAGATCATGTTTGTGTTTACATTTCTATGCAGACGTGTGTGAAGTGATCTGTTACATTTTTCAATAATGACCAGCCCACAATCTTTCCCTGATCCTTACCCAGAGCTGTGAGTGTCTGAACCCAACATCGAATATTTTAGCAGAAGAGAAAATGGGATGTTGTAGATCGGATGATTTGGGAGACAAAAATACGTAGCCTATGGACATTTCATTGATATGTTCATTTCAATGAGTGTTACTTAATATGTATTTGTACTACAATTGCATTACCTACAAAATTTGATTAATTGCAGTTTAGTTCTACAGGAATGTGTGTCTGTGAAGGTTCTCAGTCATCCAGGTCATAGTTATCACAAAGGTTCTGTTCAGTAGCAACTGGACATGTTTCCTGTTCTGAAGACGTTTTGCCTTCCATCCAGAAGACCATCAGTGGTTAGTGGTTTTAAGCTACTCCAACCAGTCAGTCAGAACTGATGAAGGCTTCTAGATGGAAGGCAAAATGTCTTCAAAACTAAGAAACAAGTCCAGTTGCTAATGAACAGAGCTTTTGTGGTGCAGAAACATACTTTTCAGTAGACTGGGTTGGTCATGGAGCTGCAGTAGGAGTTTCTACATGTGGTCAGGAGGAACCAGGAGTCGAACCACTAGTCCTGGGGTTCGTGGAAGACTTCCCCACCAACAGGTTCTCCAGCAACCCCTAAAATCTTACATAACCAGCCCACTTATCTGTAATAGGTTGAGTTTGGCTGGACAGTTGAAGAGTGGAATGTTTTTACTGAAGTAACAATAGAATACAAAAATAATATCAAGATAAACTCGAAGTACCAAAAGAAGTAGAAGTACTGATGCAGAATGAATCATTATTGTGTTTGTCACTTTCATCTTGAAGCTGGTCAAGGTGGAATTAATTTAGCTGAGTAGTTAATGAATGAGTCATGGTTTGGTTAGGGTTAGGAAAAGACCTTTGTCGTCATGGTTACCGTAACAAACCCAGGAAAACAGGAAGCAAACAATTGACCGTCCATGCTGAAGTCCTGCCGCTTCAGTGTGTTTCCATTCTATTTCTTGTACCTTTATTAAATGTAACATGTAACCATGTAATCAAGTACGAGCGATGCAGACGTCACAGACGGAGAGATAAAAACACACATGCGTCACTTTTTAAACATTCATTCACAAACTGAATCACATGAAACTACTGTGGATTTGTTTCTATGTGCGAGTGCGGGCTAAATGTTTGGAGCCTGGAGGTTTGTGGTGACGACGAAACAGCAGCACATTTAGAGCAGATTCCAAACCTGGTTCCTGTTTGTGAAGGACTCGAACAGGAAACGTCTTCAAAGACACTAAGTGGCTCATTATGGAGCTTCTCTCATCACACACACATGCTCTCATTCTCCACAGGACTTAATTGGCCACAGTGTCTGTTCTGCATTGCGTCCATTAGTTGGACCTCGGAGAGTCATTGTCCCGCTGTTTGTCTCTACCTACATGTTGTTCTGCTCTTCATCTCCTCTCCTCTTCTTTCTGCTCCCTTTTCCTTTTTCTGTTCACTTCCTCTTCTTATCTCTACTCATTGTCATCCAGTCTCCTTTTAATTCCTCTCTGGAGCTGTTTTCACTTTTCCTTTTCCCTCACCTTTCTCCTTTTATTTAATTTGGTCATATCCTCTGTCTGTCCTTTTCCCTTTCCTAATTACTTCCTTTCCCTTTTCTCCTCTCCTCTTTTTGGCTCCATTCCACTTAGTTTATCCCCTCCCCTCTTTGCCGTCCTTGTTTCTTTTCTCTCTCCTTTCATATATTTGTTTTATTTAACCTCCTTATTTCCTCTGCTAGTCTCCTTTTCCTCTTTCAGGTCCTCTGTTATCCTTTCCTGTCATCTTTGTTTCTTCTCCTCTCCTTGCTTCTTCTCTTCTCTATATTCCCCTGTTCATTCTTCTCTCTTCTGCTCACCTTATTTCCTTTCCTCTTCTTACCTCATTTTCATCTCCTCCTCTCCTGGCTTGAATCAAACACACTTTTTGTGTTTCTGTTTGAGATGAATTCAGCTCGGCCGTCTGTGAGGAGTTATTCCTACCGTGTGTCCTTCCTTCCTCCATTCTTCATCCCTAATCGGAGATGATGATGAACTAATAAAGAGAGACATTAACACAAACGTGGAAAGAGAGCGAATAAGAGCTTTTCTGTTGAAGCTGTGACTGACTCTGTGTGTGTGTGTGTGTGTGTGACGGCCAGATTACTGGCGGCTCTGACACACATTTCCATTTAGATGGCTGCTTTTGGCAGCGTGAGGACATCAGTTTTTGACGTTAAGGAATTAACAGTATTGTTGACAGTATTGTTATTAGTGTTTCTTCTGTGTGTTAAATGGATTTGAGCAGAAACCAAAGCCAAGTCAAATGGAATGAAATTGAATTTATTTACAGAACAAGTCAAAGCCTTGAATTATCTGCAGATGTTACTGAAGTAATTAAAATGAAGATGAATAAATCCTGTGTTGATTGACAGTATTTTTACACAGAGGCCTGATTCAGAGGTGTGTGTGTGTGTGTGTGTGTGTGTGTGTGTGTGTGTGTGTGTGTGTGAGAGAGTGTGTGTGAGTGAGAGAGAGAGAGAGTGTGGCTGCACTGTTTGTCCTCATCCTC